>SNQJ01S0151561.1:4198-23054 GCA_010110895.2 Picea sitchensis
TTTCTTTAATTGTCTTCAGGGCCTACATGTACAATTCACTTTGTCATCTTCAAAAATTCATTTCTCCTCAACCATGAGGATCCACGTGACGTGCCACATACCACCGGAAAGAGAATGATGTATACTATCCATCCATGGGTTTTTTTATCTACATTTTCATTTTCCTTCATGTCCAAATAACTTCATCAATCTTGTGGTCCAAAACCCATGACTAGGGTTGACATCAATGACAACAACCAATCTTCCCACAGACCTCTTTTGTCCAATTAAAATATTTATGCTCTTTCTTTATGTTGTCAATTATGGGTGCACAAATACTGCTAAAATTCTTGATGAATTTCCTATAAAAACTCACCAACCCATGAAAACTTCTTACTTCGAACACATTTCTTGGAGAAGGCCATTGTCTTATTGCCCTCACCTTCTTTGGATCCATCTTCAATTCATTTGAAGAGATTACAAACCCCAAATATATAAGTTTTGTTTTCATGAAATAACACTTTTCAAATTCACCAACAACTTCTCTTCCTGTAACCTCCTGAACACCATATTCAAATGCTCCTCTTCAGACTTATTGAAGATTAGAATGTCATCTAAATAAACATTCACAAACTTACCAATAAAATATTTTAGTACTTCATTCATCAATCTCATAAACGTACTTGGGGCATTTGTCAAGCCAAATGGCATAACAAGCCACTCATAGAATCCTTCATTTGTCTTATATGTTGTCTTCCATTCATCTCCCTCTCTCATCCTTATCTAATTATAACCGCTCTTCAAGTCTATCTTGGAAAAATAACTATCTCCACTCAAGCAATCCATCAAATCATTGATTCTGGGTAAAGGGAATCTATACCTGATGGTTATCTTGTTGATAGCTCTTGAATATGTGCACATTCTCCAACCTCCATCCTTCTTTGGACTCAACATAGTTGGTATGGCACATGGGCTCAAACTTTTCCTGATCAAACATTTATCCAACAATTCTTGGACTTGATTCTTGACCTCTTCATTCTCTTGAGGGTTCAATCTATATGCTTCTTTTTTTGGAAACGTTACTCCTAGAATAAGGTCAATATGATGACTGATACTCCTAATGGGCGTTAAAGAGTGAGGTAACTCATCCACAACAATATCAAGAAACTCATCCAATAATTCCTGAAATTTCACAGGAAAATAATCCATAGAAGTACTTGTAAGGATGACTCTCGGCTTACCTACAACAACAAACTGCATTTCATGTTCTTTCTTGACTTCTTTCAAGTGTTCCTTCCCACTCATGAGCAATATACTAGGACTAGCTTCTTATTTACTTCATTTGTCTTCTATTGGAAACAACATATTCTTACACCCATTCTTATCAAGGGTATAATTGTTCTTTCTCCCATCATGTATGAAATTCATGTCATATTTCCATAGCCTTCCCAATAGAACATGACAAACATCCATAGGTACGACATCATATAAAACTTCATCTCTATAGCTACCTATTTTAAATTCAACTTTGCATTGTTGACTTACCATGACTTGATGTCCTTTCTGAAACCACTAAACCCCATATGTATTCAGATGTGCAGTCATCTCCAACTTCATATTTTCCACCATCTCCATGGATATGGTTTTTCCTCTATCTATCTAGTCTTGTTCTACTAGTCTTGAGGATTCCTTATGTGTTATTCGGTTTCTCACTGACCCTTACAATTTGACCCTGGTTAAGAACTAAGAAGCTCCCCAACAAAAGCCCTTAAAGACTATCGGCCCCTCTGGAAAACTAGAAAGCAACGCAGTGCACGGAGTGCACTCCATAGTCTCACCTGAGATAGATCTATGGGTGCTTGCAAGACTCAAGTGTTTGCAACCTGAGATTGAGAGATATCTATGTTTGTGCATTATAACCTTTATTCAATCCATTTAACATCTTGTTGTAACATTTATTTTATGCATGCATGTAAAATACCAGATCTACTTATTTACTTCATTCATTCAACATTCATCAACTAATCAGACATAAGCACACATTCATACAGTCACATAACACAGTGTTATAATGGTTCACCGCCTCTTGGGCTATGTCCACAAAAATTTGTCTCTCGATATTTTATTATAGTTTAGAAATATATCATGCTACGTGTGGTTGCAGTATTAGTTCCTCCTCTCTTCCACAAGCTTCTCGATCCCTACGATGATGACTAGATCGTACCAGGCTCCTCAACCTACGATCTAACCATCGGGATCGAGTCGCTCATGCATTCTCTAGTTCACCAACTTAATGACTCATAAAATCCTTTCAATTCTCTTCCTCTATGTCCCACGTGTGTGTCTCTCTCCTAAGTACTACTTATTTATATCCTCAGCTCACCATCCATTACAATGCATTACAAAAACCCTAACCCTAGCATCGTTGGGTCTTCCATGCATGCACACGTGTTGCTCTTCCTTCCAGCTGTATTTTTCTTATTGCATGCTTATTTTCCAAAAATAGTCTTTCTTTCTGATTTGGCCTACATCCAATAGGCCCCCAACACTGACATGTGGCTCATCCCAAGCCACCTAAACCTTGTGCGCTTCTTCGATCTCTCATGCGATCGCCTGGAACTTCTCTGTGATCTCATTTGTTTGTGTTTGATACTGCATGGTCTTCTCTTTGAGTGCATCCAATACCTACACTAAAATATCATCATTGATCATCCCTACGCACTCTACCTAAGTCTATGCCATGTTCTTCTTTGCTTCTTCCTCCTACGCAATGATCTTTGTTTCCCACTCCTGGAGTGGTTCCATTTAAGCTTGGCGCTCCTTCTTCTGTGTTTGTGCAACTATGAGTTATTCCTCCAGTTTCTTCATATCATGCGCTTCTTTGAAGCGCTCTATGATCGACATTGTCTTCTACCTCTCCTTGTGGTCCTGGATAGCTACGCTTATCCTTTCTTCTTCATGGTCCCACTACTGGACCTGTTCATCCTCTTCCATCTTCATTCATAGTTGTGCTGCCTTCTTGAACAAGTCGGTCGCCACATGAAATTTTCTCTCTATATCCTTTATCTACATTGTTGCCTCTTGCTTCCTCTTCTCCTTCACCTCTGGTGGAGTGGTAGGTATGAGCTTTGCCCAGAGGTGCTCGGTCTCCTGCCTATATTGATCAATTGTCTACACAATCTGATCAATCTTTTGTGTCACCGTGAGATATGTCATCTACGTGCTATTTGGGATTTTCTAATAGGCTACAGCCAATTCCTACTCCAGCGTATCCATGCGGTCTTTTTCATCTTTGGTATCGATCTTATCCTACTTGAGTACCAATTCCAACTGGTCCCGATTTTCCTTTGTCTGCTGCAATTTCACTGCATCTATGCGTGCACATGACTGTACCTCCTGCACGACGCTGAATTGCATTTTATAAAAGGCCTTGGTTATTATCTCTGTCATGACCAATTGTATTTGGGCCAAATCCTTCAGGGTGTCTGCCTCACGATTTCATCCATGTGCAACATGTTGGGTGTGATGTGAAATGTCAATCTCGGTTGTGTTGTCGTTTGGATCCTGTCCTTCTCACTTGATCCAGCCTCGGCTCCTGTCTGTGATGTTGATGGGACAGTTTCTATGCCTTTGTTATCCCCCTATGTCTTGTTGATCTCTTGGAGGAGCTACCTCATGTATGCCAACTCCTCCTCAATCCCGTCCCTTTGGCATTGAGCATTGTCAAAATCCTCCACAATGAGATCCTTGACCATTTCGGCCACAAGGTCCACATCGTCCTTTGTGATCATGTATTCTGGTGGCGTTCTGTGTGCCTTAGCTTTCTTATGCACACCCCCCCTTTGGATGACTTGCCTCTTGGTCTAGAATTTCTCTTGCTGAGTAGCACTCGATGTGGTTCCATGTGTTGCCTCAATTTGTTTCTCGTGTACCTAGGTGTTGTTCTTCTTCCCCGCCTAGGTGTTGTTATTCTTCCCCGCCTGGGTGCCTTTCTTGGGTGCCCCCCCTTTGTTTTGTTGTGCCTTGTTCTGACCTTTCCTTGGTTTCTTGGGCATTGTTATCTCTTCGTCAAGTGTTTGTCCCTGCCCTACCTCTGCGTCCGTATATGCTGGAATTTATGGATTCAGGACTAGAATCCTCCATTCATCGTTCCAATCCTTGATGGCCATATCTATGTCCTCCTCCTTGATGCAGTAGCATAGTTGTATCCATTGATTTTATGGATCCTTCCATGATTTAATCCACATTGCATGCCTAGTCGATTTGAATTTGGTTATGCCTTGATAATGTGTGATCCTTTCTGGTGTAACTCGCCAAGTATTGGCAATTCTCTCCTTTAGGTCTTCATAATATCCTTCGAATATGGTTTCATTCGCCTTTTTGTTCTTGGGATCTGACACACACCCGAGAGATAGGTAGCGTGTTGCATGGAAAGGCTTGGGTCTTGTTCCAAATAATGAATACCTACTCTCCTTCCATTCGAGCAAGGTGATCAAGATGAGTAGCAAGGAGTAGTGAAAATATGTCCCCAATTCATGTGCATCCTTGTAGTCTTCCAAGAACAAATTCAAAAAATATGGGGCCCTACTGAGTGTGGTGCCCTCCACGCACTGAGCTGTAGCTATGACAACCCAGTCAGGGACTTCCTCCTTGCGACATTTCCTGATTAACTTGCATGCCATGATTTTTTTGGCCATCCTTGTTGTTGTGTCACTAATACGCTTGATTATGATTCTGCATGACCCCCTTTCTGTACCATACTTTTTCTTCATTTCCTCGGCCAGTGCCTTCTACTTAGTTTTGTCATCAAGGAACTACTTGGGTGACTCCCCCCATGATGGAAGCCCTGTGATGTGTGTAATGAGCTCTACGTCTATTAAGACGATCTGTTCCAACCACAGGTATCCTCCATGGGTGACTGTCATCAGCTTCTTGATGCATTTGTTTATGTACTAGCCTCTCCCAAAGTGCGGGATGTCCAACAAGTCTAGAATCCCAGTTTTGGCCAGTCCGGTTGTTCATTGGACTGGTTGGTTAATTGGTTTGTCAAAGTGTCCTATACACACAATCTCTAAGTCAACGTTCTTGGAGAACTTTAGGAACTTGTCTGTGTCCATCACATCATGGTCTGATTACCTCAATTTCTCCATGTGACCTAACATGTTACCTGCGATACGTACCCCTTCTAGAATGCATGACAAGACTATGCTTGTGGAGTCTTGCTTGTGCTGTGACCTTGGTACTACATGTTTTCCCTTTCACTGTGGTGGCTGACTCGAGGTTCAACATATTCATCTGCTCAGTCGGTGACATCTTCCATTGTGCCCTCTTGTGGTTGTTCTGGTGTGGTTGTCTATGATATTTCCAGTGAGATCGTTTCTTCCTAGTTTAGGACCGTCCCATTAAATCTTGGGACTTCTTCAAGGTTTTCGGGGTGTGAATGATTGCTTGCTTCCTTGGCCTATTGTCCCTATCCCCCTTCTGGTACATCAATGTCCATGCCCACTGGTCTTATCTGTTGGGTCTCCTCCATGACAAGTGTGGTGATTCCTGGTGTTATATTGGGCGATGGGATTTCATCTACATTGATTACTTTTGGAGGCTGAAGTGATTGTTTTTCGCTTCCCCGTGCTTGCGGTGGTGATATGGTGTTGCTTCAAGGTCATCTGCATGTCTGGCTTGGTTATCCCTTTTTGGGTGGTGCCATGGTGTTCAAGGTGTTGTTCGTCGATCTTAATGGCCTCTATTAGCTCTACAAACTTCACTCTCGACTATGTATCTTCTATCGATTATGCTTTTCTCAATTTCACAATAGCCTTCCCAATCCCGCGTACTAGCTTATGTAGGAATTGTGTGAAGCTTCTTGGAGACATTACCCAATTTGTGTTTTAATTGAACCGGTGCTTCCTGCGTACTTTCGATTGATTTCCCTTGCCGTCTCCAGTTGGCACGATTAATGCGGGGTCCCTTCAGTCATTTTTGTCATTTAATTTTGATAGTCGTCATCCGTTGGCAGTTATTTTCCATATCATTTTTTCCCGTTGTTTTCGCTTTCCCGTTGTTTCTTCTTTATAGTGATCATTGTCCTTTTTCTTCGATGTGATGGAATTTCCGATTTTGCGCGCTCATTCTCTTTTCGGTGCACTATGCCTTTGTTGTTATCCTTTGATGTTCGGCACAGTATCTCCTCTGTGTTTTTTTTTTTTCTCAAGTGCTAGGATGTTGACTGTCCCTATACAGCTTCAGTCAACTCCCATTGATCATCCCTCTAATTTATGTTCCTCCTAAATCCTTCAACTATACATCTCCCCCATTTGTGACAATATTCACTTTGTACGGTCCTAACCAATGCATTTTGAGTTTTCCTGGGTGCTGAAGGGATTTACTGTCATACACCAAGACTAAGTCTCCTTCCTTGAAATCATTTCTCTTGATATGTCTATCATGCCAAGCTTTGTCCCTTACTTTCTGGACTTCTTGGTGAAACCCCGCTAGAATCTTGTCTTCCTCCATGATCATCAGTTGATTTAGCCTTTCTTGTGCTGCACCTCATTCTGTCATGTTTGTAATTGTTGCTACGCACATACTAGGTACCAAATATTCTAATGGAACTACTTCTTCTTGTACATACACCAATCTGAATGGTGATTGTCCTGTCAATTGTTTGCATTTGGTCATGTATGCCCACAATACTATCGGTATATTTAGGTCCCAATCATCCCTATTTACGTTGCAGATCTTTGTTAGTGCATTTTCAAGGATTTTGTTAAAGGCCTCCACTGTTCCATTTGATTGAGGGTGATATGGTGTACTATTTTGATGATGAAATTCAAACTCCTCATTCATAGCCTTAATAGTATTGTTAATGAAATGAGTGCCTTGGTCACTCATCAAAATCCTTGGGCAGCCAAATCTAGTGATTACTTGCTCAAATAGGAAGTGTGTTGTTGTCTCTGCACTACAATATTTTACTAGTGCTTCTTCTGCCCATCTCGTTAAGTATTTTGTCACAATGATAATGTACCTCACTCCTGACCTTTTTATTGGTGGGTTAATTGGTTCCACAAAGTCTATTTCACATTTCTCAAATACATGAAAATTTACTTGTGGTCGTAGGGGCATCTCGTCCCTTCTATTCGTTTTCCCAACCCTCTGACATACATCACATTTCTGACAATAGTCCTTTGAGTCTCTATGAATGGGAGACCACCATAGTCCTGCGCGCAATACCTTATGCGCAATATCTTTTCCTGCATAATGTCCTCATGCTATTCCCTCATTGTATTCTACTAAGATTCTTCGTCTTTCTTGTTCTAGCACACATCTTCTCAAGATGTTATATGCACCCATTTTGTATAAGTGTCCTGCAATCAAATGGTAATCTGCAACCTTTACTACCATATTTTTCTTCATGCGTAGTGTTGTATTCCTATGGCGCAGTCACTGTACTCAAGTACTGGATGATGTCTACGAAGTATTCATCAGCTATCTAGACTGAAAATAACTACGCGTCGGGAAAAAATTCCTCTAGATTTGTAGGTTCCTCCCCATTAGTAATCCGTGATAGGTGATCAGGTCCTGTGTTCAACTTTCTTGGTTTGACTATCACTTCAAATTCAAATTATTGAAACAACAATAACCATCTACAAATCCTCCCTCCCAACACTTGCTTGTTGACGAGGTATTTGAGCATTTAATGGTCTCTGAACATCTTGAAATGTTTTCCCAATAAATAATGTCTGAACTTCTAAAGCGCGTAGACCATAGATAATCCTTCCCTCTCTGTGGTGTTGTAGTTTTTCTCTGATTCTTACAGTTTTCTGCTAGCAAATGTTATAGGATGGTCCAATTCTCCTGCTCTTGGCTGCGCCACAATAGCTCCAAGTGTTATGGCGAATGCATCTACATGTATGTGGAATGTCTTTTCCCAATATGGGAACACTAGTATTGGTGCAGTTACCATTTTCTCTTTCAGGGTATCCAGACCGTGCTGATAGTCCTCATTCCACTGGAAATTTGTGTCTTTCCTTAGCAATTTATCCATTGGCGCAGTGATCTACACATACCCCTTTATAAATTTCCTGTAGTATCATGTGTGTCCCAATGTCGCTCTCAATTGGCGGAGTGGTAGGTTAACAATTATTGCAATCTTGGCAGGATCTACTAGCAAGCCTTGCTTGCATACTATATGTCCCAATAATATCCCAAAAGGTGTCCTGAAGATGCACTTCTTGATATTTAACAATATCTGCAACTGCTTGCATCTTTCTAACATCAGTCGTAAGACCTCTACATGGTCCTTCAATAGACTATAAATTGTCCAATCATCCAGATATACTTCTAGAAACTGGTGGATAAACTCTTTAAATGAAACTATGACAACTCTAGAGAATATTGTTGGTGCATTCTTCAATCCAAACGGCATGACTGTATACTGGTAGGATCCCCATTTCATGGAAAAAGTGGTATTGTATCTGTCTTATGGTGCTATCTTGATCTGATGGTACCCCGAGAATCCATCGGTGAATGAATAAGCTTCTTGAACTCCTACATTCTCCAGGACTTCATCTGTGAATGAGGTAGGGAACGGGTCATGTAGGAACGCATCATTCAACTTCCTCAAGTCGACACATATTCGTATTCCCCCTTGTTTCTTCTCCTGAACTACCATTGGGATTATCCATTCAGATTCTTTTATAGGTTATATGATTCCATCCTCCAGCGTCCTATCGATCTCATCTTTGACTTTTTGCTTGTATATCGGGTTTAGTCTATATGGTCATTGTCTAATCAGTCTTGCCTCGGCTCTGAGCGGTATCTTCATTTATTCTAGCTCTCCTGCTATGCATTTCATTTCTATGAATGTTGTTGGGAACAAGTCATTGTATTCACGTAGTAACTATGTTATACTTTCCACTGTTTGCTCATCCCAATAGTATCCAATGCTGGTCATTTTGGGATTCTCAACTGTCCCAATATTGACTTTATTCACTTTGATCGGCACAACAATTACTTTTGATTCCATAGGTGGACCTTCCACTTCTCTCTCACCTTCGCCTTCCACAATCTGAATATCGCACGGGTCATCTTCATCTGGTGCTTCTTCCTACACATGGTAGCATGACAGTAGTTCTTTCACTGTCTATTTTTTTTGTTGTTGTTGTTTTTTTATGAGTTCAACTTCTGGTTCCTTAGTGAATAGAACCCCTCGAATTTGTTTAAGTGTTGTGTCTATGTTGGGGTTCTCATGCTCAAATGAGAAAGTGACTGTAAAATTTCGTTGTAATATTGTCTATCTCGTAGTTCCTTTGCGCAGTTCCTGGTCTGTATACCAGTTTGTTGGGATTCCTTCTAATGTGTGCATGAAATGGTGAGGCCATTCCTCTGGTGGTGTCATTTTCCATAGCGCTCTACACTTCTCCAAGTGTTCTGGTGGTGCCCCCTATCCATCATATTTTTGTAGTTGGTTGCTTCCTCGTGTTGCGCCAAACCTAATGCGCAGTAACCGCTTACATTGATATCAGTCCTTGATTATTTCTTTCTGTGCACCCCACCATCTCGCAGGTGTCTCCTTCAGTGCTATATCTAGGGCTATGAGCCTCTGATTTTATAACACTTCATCTTTGTACCGTGTTAAGAATGTTTCTATTTTTTTCACCCCATGGAAGTTGGGAGGTTCCTTATCTCTGTACCTACCCATCTTATTGCACGGTCTATTCTTGTGCATATTCTTGTGGAGACTTCGTGTAACCTCTGCTGCCAATTTTCTAAGCCTGTATCTAAGTCAGACACATATGAGGTGATGCTTCGCTAGCTGAGTACCCCATCTTCAGTTGGGTTCAGGTAATCTATGTCTCGCACATTTTTTATGTACAACTGATTAATTTCCTCCAAGTCCAAGCAAGTAGGCTCTACGAACCTTTCCCCTTCTGATGGGTCCAATGGCACAATGACTTTGTATTCTCCTGACACGAAGGTCATATTCTCTATCTTTAAGTTTATTATGGCCTGGTTATCAAACTCCCAATCCAATCCAAGCAATGTTGGATAAGGTGTTGTGTATTCCACTATCTCAATTACTTCGAAATTGGATTTAGTCCGCACTCCATCTAGGTCTATTGTCACTCCTTTTAGTCTTCCAATTGGGAGAACTCTGTGTTGATTTTCTAGTTTCAGCGAAACTGATGAATATCCTAATGCAGGTTCTCCCATACATTTCGATATATTCTTGGGTAACACATTGACTTCAGATCCTAAATCCAGTATAATATCTCCCATGTTGAAATCTCCAATGTTGGCGTTCAACTTGAATTCTCTACTTTTTCTTCTCCTTGTATGCAGATGATTGACTATTTTCTATTCTAGGTTTCCTTCTGATTCTATGTTATATCTTTCTGGCATATTTTGTAATATTTTAAGAGAGGATGGATCATTTATTAGTTTTACACATGATTGCAAAAATCCTTTAATCGTACTTACATGTCCCAGGGGTTGTGTTTCTTTGGTGTGATCCAACGATGGAGGCATCTCGTACTCTGGTACTTCCTTACTATGTTGCGCGGTTGATGTTGACACAATGTCTAGCTTCAAGAATTCTTGTGTGGCTTGCTTGAATATATCCTTCTCATTCTGCGCATCAAAATTATTCCTTAGTTCAACATTCTTATTCACCCATTGGTTTTGTGCTGGATCTTGTCATACTACGTCGTTTCCTGTTTTAGATCCTCCACGTGTAGCTATGTTGATGTTTCTTCCTTCATCCCTCGCTTCTGCTGAAATACACTGAACATTATAATTGTTTTGATTTCTCTTCTCCTAGATCTTCGCTAATAGCGTCGGGCATTCTTCTGTGTCGTGATTTGATGCACGACAATACATACAAGTCACTAGTGGGAGTGGAAATTCGTGTGCGTACTGTCCTGGATGTTGACAATTATGACATACCACTAGTCCTCTACCTCTCCCAAAACCTCCTCTTATTATTCCTCCACCTATGTAGCCAGCTCGATCCCCTCGCGATGTGTTATAGTGAGGTGCCTGGTTATACTGTGAGGTATTATAGTGTGGTTGTGCGGTGTTAAACTATGATTGCGCAGTGTTTTAAGGTTGTTACGCAGAGTAATATTGTTGTTGTGTAGTGTTGTATGGGGTTCGTACCTAATTAAACTGAGGTGTGGCTTTCTTTATCATCATTTGTGCCTGCAACCTATATGCATCTGATGTTCTTTCCCTCATCAAATCCATGGTTTTACAATCCTTGTCATCGTGGCCTATTGACTTGCAAAATTTGCAATATGAGATCTTTGGTACTGTCTGGTACTTCTGCATCATTGGGCAGTGCTATGGGTCGTGGCCCTGTTTCTTACAGATTTTGCACCATAGTCCTCTTATTGGTAATGGATTTGCCATTCTTGTTTCCATGTACTGTGTGAATGTTGGACATTCGTTCTTATGGTGTCCTTCTATCCTACATGTGGTACACCAAATGACTTCTCTTTTTCCTTGTTCTTGTTCTGGTTTAGCTGGAATTTTAAGTTCTTTAGATCTTCCTTCATCTCCTCGATATATAGATCTGTCTTCTGATATTGGTTTTATTATATTTGCAGGGTTTCCTGGAGAGCCTCTACCTGCGTCTGAAACTTCTGTTGTCGTAGTGGATACTTCAATTGTGGTAATAGTGAATTTATGAACAGATGCATGTGTTACATATCTATCATGATGTATTTTAGCTTTCCCTTTATTCGTTTAAATCTCTCGTCAATCTCCCATATAGATTATCCTTGTTTATGTCTGATCTCTATCATCTCATTCATGTATTGATCCTCTGAAATCGACTTCTGGAACTTTTTTATCAACAACTTCTTGATATCTCCAATTGTTCTGGTTGTCCTTGGTGGACAGTTTACAGCTAGACTCATTTACCAATCTAGTGCATGATCTCTTAATGTGATAGCTATCTATGCAAGTTTGGTGTCCTCGTCTGTGATCTGTTTTTCTTCCCAAAAAATTTCACAGATAAACAGGTGCTTCTATGGGTCCTCTGACACTTCCCCTTTGAATTATAGTAACCTGATGGTGGGATCATGTCCTGCCATCGTAAATGTTGAACTACTAACTCTACGCGGTGTAGATACTTGACTACTGCTTCATGAAATATCTCCCCCTGTTGTTTTTCCTTGTGTATATGTACTTCATGTTGTCTTCCTTCTCCAGAAATTCAGTGTTTGAAATGGTCGTGTTCTCCTTGGTGTATTAGTTGCACATGGGTTTATGGGTTCCACACTGACACTGATATGGATAGGAATGCTTCCTTCTACTTCTTCTCTTGGACCTCTCATCTTCCTCTCATATGTCACATGAATGATTTCTTCAATTTTCTCCACATCCCAGAGATCCTCTACCTCCTATTCATCACTTGCCAAGCCTTCCCTCGCAACTACAACTCTTCTCTTGGTGTTCACCTTCTATTGGTAGGGTACTCCACTGCGCATCTTTCCAACTGTCGCCATGATCCACTTGATCTAGTCGTCATCCATCATAATTGGGTCCAAGCCCTCCTCCTTCTTTCCTTTATCCCCTTATCCTTCCATTTTTTCTTTTCCTATCAGTGCTTCCCCCCTTCCCCCATGCACATAGGGAAGTTTAGTTTTCTAACTCCATTGTCATTACACCTTTGTTATATAGCAATATATTAATGGAAGTATATAATGATCTGATGTACCTACCTCGAGGTCCCTTCAAGAATTCTTGTTCAGTTGCGCTATACGAATTTGTTGTATCTACTGCAACTCTGTGATAAATCCAACAACAATGTTGTCTAGCTAGAAATCTATTATGCACGTAAACTTATTATCAACTCATTGTAGCTACACGATCTATTTAGTATTCCACTCTAGTTATCTGATATGATTTGTAATATGTTTGTCTTTCAATCTTTTGATCCACTCCTGCAATATGTGTGGGAGATCATAGAAAAATACTTCATAAAAGTCGGTGAATACATACTTGTCTAGATATTTGCATGGTGTTAACTTCGGGTTTCTGTTATCTTTATGTTCAAATCCCAACTCCATTGTCTTCAACTAGCTCTCTATCTCTACCTTCATGGGATTCCACGGTCTCAACATCCCCTTTTAGATTCACAATCTTTCACTTTCTTGTCATCTGACCCGGTATTCTTTTGACGCTTCTTCAGCAGATCACATATGCTCAGTCCCATTCTTTTCCAATCAACCGGCAACAAAACCATTTGTTGGTTTTTCCTCTATCTATCTAGTCTTCTTTTACTGGTCTTGAGGATTCTTTATGGGGTATTCGGTTTCTCATTGACCCTTACAGTTTGAACCTGGTTCAGAACTAAGAAGCTCCCTAAAAAATCCCTTAAACACTATCGACCCCTCTGGTAAACCAGAAGGAAACATAGTGCACAGAGTGCACTGTGCAGTCTCACCTGAGATAGCTCTATGGGTGGGTGCAAGACTCAGGTGTTTACAACCTGAGATTGAGAGAGATCTGTGTTTGTGCGTCGTAACCTTTATTCAGTCCATTTAACATCTAGTTGTAACATTTATTCTATGCATGCATGTAAAATACCAGATCTACTTAGTCACTTCATTCATTCAACATTCATCAACTAATCATACACAAAGATGCATTCATACAGTCACATAACACAGTGTTACCATGGTTCACCCCCTCCTGGGCTACGTCCACAAATATTTGTCTCTAGATATTTTATTATAGTTTAGAAAGATCCCTCCTCTCTCCCACAAGCTCCTCGATCCCTGGGAGGATGACTAGATCGCACCAGGATCCTCAGCCTGTGATCAAACCCTCAAGATCAAGTCGCTCATGCCTTCTCTAGTTAACCAGCTTAATGACTCATACAATCCTTACAATTCTCTTCCTCTCTGTACCCCATGTGTGTCTCTCTCCGAAGTACTACTTATTTATATCCTCAGCTCACCATCCATTACAATGCATTACAAAAACCCTAACCTTAGCGTCGTTAGGTCTTCCATGCATGTTTGTGTGTTTCTCTTCCTTCGAGCTGTCATTTTCCTCTTGCATGTTTCTTTTCCAAAAATAGCCTTTCTTTATGATTCGTCCTGCATCCAACACAAAGTTATCAATGCTCCCACCCTATATAATTACTTTCCATACCCTATCTCGGGTCTTGCAAGCAGTTCTGAAGAAATTTTTCCTTTGAACTGGTTCTCTTACCTCTTTCTCTGGCTTCATGAGAAATTTCCTCATCATGAGTGATCTTCCTTCTTCCATTGCTTCTGCCTTCATCTCTGTCTCTATATTCCTCTTATGTGCTTAAAAAATGTGAGCTTCTCCAGTTCCTACATTTTTCTTCTCAGGACATTCCCAAAACATGTGCCCTGCCTTTCCACGGGCATAGCACTTTACTTCTCCTCCTCTACCTCTACCTTTTCCTCTGGGAAAAGAATATCTTCGAATGTAGTGTCCTCCTCTATAACTTCCTCCTCTTTCTGTCTAACTGTGATATTTTCCAGCTTCAGCTATTGGTTTTTGAAATTTTCCTCTGACAATTCCTCTACCTCTGTTAGGACTCTTTACACTCATTCGTTGGCTCTATTTTCTTGCCAATTTTTCTTCTAATTTTAGGGCTACTTGATAAGAATATTCCATAGTTCTCATTGTCATCGTTCTCATCTCATCTTGGATTTCATATCTCAGGCCATTAATGTACTTGACAACTTTTTCTTCATCATTCTCACTATGTTCTGCTCTTATATTTAGCTTGTAAAATTCTTCAGTGTACTCCTTCACTAACAAACCTTTCTGTATCAGATTTTGTAACTTCCTGAATAGATTTATCTAACAATCCTTGGGTATGAACTTATCCTTCATCTTAGATAACATTCTATCTCAACTCTTAATTTTAGACTTACCTTTGCATATTCTATCACCTTGCAATTCATCCCACCATAAGGATGCATGTCCCTTCAACTTGGTTACTGCATGCTTCACCTTCTTCTCATCATCACTCTCCTCATAGTCAAAGTAATTTTCTAAAGAACTTATACAGTCAAGTAGTTCTTCTACATTCAAATTACCTTCATACATTGGGACTTCTACTTTTTCTTTGGTTCCTAGCTTAACAACAACTCTCAACAGTCGCTCCTTTGTTGCTTGTTCTCCTGCAACTTATTATGCTTCAATATCTTGACTTTCTTCCTTGCTGACATCACCAAATTCAGGTGCTCTCCTCTATGTTGTCTCCATGGCATCCAACCTGGCATGAAGTTGTCTCATTTCCTATTCCATGGATGCATTGACCACGTGTCTCTCTCTGCGTATTTTTGGCAGCATGGTTCCAAATTTATTTTCTTTACACAGCTTGATTAAGCTATGATACCACTTGATGCAAACCCCCAACACCTCCTAGGGCTCACACAACCTCCTGGTCTAGGATCTTTCAAACCAAGGAATTGAATTAGCTCTATGGCTCTCTTTGAACCCTTGAAAAATTTCTCCACATAAATTTTCTCTTTTACCCCATGCGCAAAATCAAGTTCACGAGGGTCCTAAAAATTCAGCAGAATCTTCCACATGACCTTGGGCTAAACCCGTGGGCCATCTTTCAAATTACTGAAGAATTCTAGACTCCAGGGATCCGGGCTTTAGGAGCTCCAAAAGTAACACACTACACCTTTTTCGAAGGCCGAACCCGCAAATAGCCGAATGGGGCAGATCAGATGGTTGGCCTCTGTCTTGGATCGATGACCGACGCTTTTTACAGGCTTTTGGATTTAGAACCTTTCAACTGCCAACTTGTGCTTCCTCACAAATTCACAAATTCCTGAATTCACGAAGGGAAATGGATTGACAGTTCTCGTCCCATCTACATCCAATAGTTACGATTGGCTCCATAACTCTAGGCTTCAAGAGTTCTGGCTACTCCAACTTACAATACCTATGAATGCCAAATTGGCATAGGATATATCTACTCTCCATGTGTCCCTCTTGACCAACGATTGAGATCTACCCCAGCCTTCGGGCCTTTGTGAGTTCTTTAACCACAAGACATTTCACCTTTGTTCTCCTAGACTGTCAGAATCATGAATCCCGAGATATGTTGACACATGTACTGACTATCAATGGTCAATATGTGCTATGGATTTCAGAGCTTCAGGATTCTTGCGTATTTTTCGCAACCACACTTTAATTCTTCTGGATATTTGAACTTTTGGACTACCTCCAATCTATGGACATGTGTCTTCGATGATGGATAGTCCAAATTCACTTTGGATTCCGAGGCTTCGGGAAAATTGTCTCCTTTGTGTCTAATCATGATAAATATCCAAACTTGTGAAGTCTGACGGACTTCAAGGGTTAAAAATTGCACTACTTTCCCATATCTGACAGCTAGGAAAGATTTGGCTCCTCCTCAAGTAGATCTCGTCCACTCAACCTTGAAATTGAAAGGGGACTCTTCCTCCAAGATTTTTTACCCATGATTCCTCCTGATCTTTCTCTCTCAATATGATTTTAACCTCTGGTACACTCCTTGCACTCGTCTGAACCTTCGAAATATTCCAGACTTGGATATTTTTAGAAAATCCTCCTGCACGCTCCTTATGCTCGTCTTCCTTGAGACTGTTTCAACACTTGGCTAAGTGTTGGCCCTGTGTACACCTTGCAAATCCATTCTTGAGTTTTTATACTCCACTGAGTATACGTGCACTCCTTGCACTCACTCTTCAAAGTTTCACCCTATCTCTCCTAAGAAAACGAGTCTAAGAATGACTTGGCCTTCGCACTCCTTGTGTGACATTGTGAACTCCTTACCCCAGAGTTTCAGAAGATAAACCATTTAAACTTAAAGAACAACAATAATTCATTCATATAACCATGAAATGCACACATAGGCATATAAAACACAGAAAGTAAATAACACAACATGACCGAATGACCTCAGAGATAATCAAACCCATAAATAACAAAACATTCTCCACTTCTCTTCTTTGGCAAGATAAACTCTAGCAATAATTACAATATTCTTCAACAACCTCTACAAATATATTAAAAAAAAACAAATAAAACTCAACAACCTCATTTGGGCATAGATTACATATATTTATACACGAGGGGCTTCTCGAGCCTTCCCTCCATATTATTCTAGTGCTATCATATCACAATTAAGTATCCTACTACTAAGTATTATTACAATAAATGAGAATTTACAATATAGATATGAGTCAATTCTCAAGATATGTACAATTATACAGGTATTAAAATCAAATACATCTCTTGGAGGTCATACAATGGCTCAAAATTCAAAAACTTTACGGAGAATTTAAGTACAATAACTTTCAAAATATGAAGGTGATGTGCTCTCCTTGGAATTCAAGTCAGCATGAATGTGCACGCTGGATGATGAGTCGTCCTCAACTTGGCCTCATTGAATGATGATGGTGATGATCCTACATGAAAAAGAGAGTGAGGGACAGGGGGGGTTAGAGAGTGAGAGAGTGAGAGTATTGGGGGTCTATGTCATGGTATATTTCAATATATAGGTCATCATATAACTCTAGATCTAGCTCTATGTTGTGGTCTAAGTCATGGTCTATGTCAATCTCTAAGTCATCGTCTAATTGTAGCTCTATCTCTATGTCATGGTATAGGTCATGGTCTAGGTCTGTGTCATGGTCTACATCATGGTCAGCGTATAGATCTAGGCCATGCTCCATGTATTTCCATGTCTAGGTCTTGCTATATATAGGTTTAGGTATAGGTCTTGAAATGTCTAGGTCAAGGCCATTTATTTCCTTGTGATGTAGGGAGCGGGGCTACAGAGAGAGGAAGAAAGAGAAAGTGAGAGGGGGAGAGAAGAAGAAAAAGAGAGTGAGGGACAGGGGTATAGAGAGGGTGGTTAGAGAGTGAGAGAGTGAGAGGAAAGGGGGGGGAGAGGTAAGGGGGGTTGGATATATGAAAAGAGAGAAAGGTGGGGAGAGTGGGGGAGAGAGGGGGATACAGGGAGTGAGAGAGTGAGGGTTAGATGCAATAGGTAAAGATAGAATGGGATAGAGATGAATTGTTTGAGAGTGTGATAGGGTGGGAGAGGAAGACCAAGAAGGGGGGTTATAGAGAGAGAGGTGGGAGAGAGAGTGAGAGTGAGACTGACAACAATAAGAGAGAGAAAGAGGTGGTATATGTAAGATACAAAGAGGGTATAGATAGTGGGAGGGGGGGACAAAGGGGAAGAGAAAGGGAGAGAGAGATATGGATGAAGAGATAGAGAGAGGGAGAGATTCGAAGAGGTGGGATATAGAGAGGGATTCAAACATTGATTGTGAATAAATAATATCGAATATCGAATCAACTATAAGATTATTCTTATTTTAAAATAAAAAAGTAGAATCGGCGTACCATAATAATCATTAAATTATGTGAGATCATTATTAAACCATAGGTGAACAGTTGTATCCATAAAATATCATTATAAAACAAAAGGTATATGCATACTGCACATAGGGCTTGGGTGTGCATGGGGTTAAGGGTAGATTATAGGTTATGTGTAGGCTTAGATGGAGCTAGGGGGGTCAAGGTGATGGCCTAGGTGTAGTTAATGGTCTAGGTCATGGTCATGTTCATATAAGTACTCATATAAGTAATACATTGGAATAAGAACAAAAAATTAACACTCACCTTACATGCAAGGATACATTTCTCTGTTTCACATATCCTATATTCGTTGTGAGACATGCATCACTTTTATATGGATGGAGAGAGACATAGGTAGAACTAGGGGAAAAGAGAAGGAGGAAGGGAGAGAGAGAGAGTGATATTGAGACTAACAATAAGGAGAGAGAGAGTGAGACTGAGTGTGAGAGGAAGGGGGGGG
>SNQJ01S0151563.1:9428-23056 GCA_010110895.2 Picea sitchensis
CAAAAGCTAACTTTCTCTGTGAGATCTTCTCTCCTTTTATAATATGAAGAGGATAAGGTGAGGAGGTTGGGATGATCCCACCAAATCATGAAAGTGAGTAAGATGCAAACCATTCGGATGCCACCTCACCATGGAAGTTTCTCCTTCTAGAAGATTTGAGAAAATGCTTGTTTTTCCCACATGTAGGCATTCTTGCACCCTGCCTATAGAGAAACCTGTGAACCTCTTGCAACCCAGCTATGGTGCAACCTATGACAATTAGTCATTCTCGCACCCTTCCTATATAGCAACCTGCGAACTTCCCTTTTTATAGGGTTTTTTCAAAGGAAAATGCAACTTCTTTTCTCAGGAAAAGTTCTTCTCCCTTCCTTCTTCAGGAACTCAGGCCACTGACCCCTATGAAGGAAACATATAGGTTTACATCATTAATATTCATAGGGATGATGAAAATAATGTGTAACAATAGGGGGGAAACTTCTTCTCAAGGAAGAAGTACAACCCCACCAAATCCCCCTCAAGGGTCAGGTCCACTATCTGCTCACACCATGGCTAGAAATAATCCTCCGCCACCACTGCCCATGCCATATTTGGTGTCTCTCAACATTCTTGATTTGAGTAAACTAATGAATGATCCTATATTACATGACCCCAGATGGCCCAATATTCCTACCAAACTACCTTCATATATTCCAAAATTTGAAGGAAAATCGGGGGAAGATCCTGCCAACCATGTCATGACCTTCCACTTATGGTTCTCTTCAAATATCATCATCATGACTCCATCCAATTAAGGTTATTTCAATGAACACTCCTTGGTCTATCAGCCAAATGGTATGTGGACAAAAAATCAGGGTCCCATGTGACTTTTGAATCCTTGGCCAAATCCTTTTTGGCCTTTTTTCAACTACCAGTTCGTCATGACACTGGTTTAGAAATTCTCTCCTAGTGAAAAAAAACCTCTTCTATGCATATTTCCGACCACATCCATGAATGGCATCAACAATGTAGTTCATGTAAAGAAGAAACCACGAAAGAACAACATCTCGATTGGTTTCTAAAATCACTTGTCTCTATACTTTCCAAAGATGTGGCATCCACCTTCACCCAATTTGAAGAGGAAGACATAAGCAAGGCTCGATGGTTAGACCTCATTTATGCTCAATCAGGTTACTTATACACAATATTACCTGATGCACCCAGACCTATACCATTTTTCCAAGACAAACCTAACATGTCTCACGCTGTAGATGGGTTGATTGGTACCATGACACACCACAATCCATACATTCAACCACCACCTATGTACGGTGCACCCCAATATCTGCTGACATGTGGAGGGACATCTTATTACCCTCCTCCCCCTTACCAACAACCATATCCTGGTACCCCCCCTCAACCCATGAGTGGACCCTTGCCGACACCCATGATGCACCCGACCTCTCAACCAAGTTATGGTTCCCCTTCTACCACAACATATAAACTGAGAACTAGTGAAAGCGCCTCACCTCCCTATGTGTTCTATGGATTGTTACCACAAAAAATTCTATATTTCCCATTTCCCGGTTCTCCACAGCCATTTTCACCTCCACATGGACAACCACATGTCGGTGTTAACTTTTTTCAACCCTCTCTTGTTCAATAAATTCATACTTTTGAATAGTTGAATATGAAAAATCTTTTCCATCAGTCAAAGAATGACAATAAGAAAGGAAAAAACCAAAACAATAATAACCCAGGACCAAGGGGAAATAACCCCCAACTAACCCAACCTGTTGGGGGCAATCAGAATTAGGGAAACCATAACCGCCAAGGGGACAATACCATCAAAAACCAAGGGAGGAACAAGAACAAAAACCTTCATACGAACTTCCCTTGAACCCTTTGTGGTGAGCATGGACATTATAACCACCATTACCCCCAAATTTCCAACTTTAAACGGATTAAATACTCCATGAAAGCGCCACCTCCTCTAACATCACCTACCCCTCTGTAGGCCCCACAACATTATTTGCAACAACCACCCCAGGCCATGTTGAAAACCCCTATTCCACACCAAGGCATGATGAATACCCAACAGGAGGTACACCCTTCCCCACCACAAATGGGACAATATCAAAACCCAGGGACCACCCACCCTAGAAATCCAACAGATCGCAATATCCTCCTCACTAGAGAAGAATAAATTCTTCTACAAATGCATGGTCGTCAATACAACACACCTCCTGAAATTACTCCCACCACTTCAAAAGTATCTCTAGATACAACTGGACAACCTTTGATGATTCCATTCCCTAACACTAAACCTCCCATTCATATTCCATGCATTTCTTTAGGACGGAATATCAACAACCCTTGGGCTAGGGAAACAAACAATTATAGTCAGGTTGACGACTTAGCTTAGTCCTCTATAGCTATGTTTGTATTGGAGTTCCTCCAAACATGTCCAACCCAATGGAAATCCTTTCTTTCCCCCCTATGGGAAGTCAACCCAACTGATACTAGACTCATCGTATTTGATATAGATAGCAGAGAACCTCATCTCCCCACTCTGGTAGCTTTCTAGATACCAGTCAAGATTCAGAACATCACAGTTCATTTGGTGTATCATTGATGAAGGTGCATCCACATGCATCATGTCCAAAATTTCATGGAAGAAACTTGGCTCCCATGAGCTTATAGCATCCACCATCACATTAAGAGCATATGATGGTAGACCATCCTCCCCTAAAGGGCTCTTTCAAAATGTCCTCATCGAACTCAAGGGAAAAACCATCCTCATCAACATTGAGGTTATCAATGCCCCTCTCAATTAAAATATCTTGTTTGGACATAGCTACATGTATTCTATGAAGGTAGTGGCTTCTTCTGTGTTTCGAACAATGATGTCCCTCCACAACGGGAAAATTATCACCATCGACAAAATTACACATTATGAGCCTAACCATTCCACCAACATCAATAACATCTTGCCTCTTGTCTACACTAGTTCTGATGCTTATTCACTCATTAAAATGGGCCTTAGAATTTTCAAGGACCCATCCTTATTGGGGGCATACCACTAAGAACCACCTCTCATACACCCTTGATCACAAGTGTGTGTCATATCTTCTAATGGAATTGACATTGGAGACACCATCCCTCCCACTAAGGCCTCTCCTCACCTAGACATCCCACCAGTTGAAGGAATTTTTCCTTAGGGTTTCTCTGAGAACCCTACTACACCACTTATCTCTGATTTCCCCCTCCCCCATGGGAAAATCCCAAATTGGGAGACAATCTCCCAAGCCATCACTCAAATCCCCTTATTCTTTCCCCCACCGGGAGTACAAGCCTTTCATTTAGTCACAACGCTTACCCATCCTAACATGGTACTCGCCATCCCTGTATGGTATCTACACCCACCCGATATGGTTCCTCAATCATCCCTCCCTCCTCGGTCATAGGGAATATCGATGCATATTCCATTACTAAATTCATCCATGCCACACTGACCCCCAATCACCAGCACCACTGCTACAGTTGGAGGAATACAGAAGAAGAAAGAGCCCACTGCCTGACTTCCTCCCTGATTTCAAGCTCCTTGCACACTCTGTGAAAGAGAGGGGAACCTCACTAATAGATGTCCCTCTCTTCTTGAATTACACAATCTTATTCAACTCCCTCGAACAACCACATCTCTCACCACTTCACTAAAAACTTCTAGTACTACAACAACGTCCCCCACTACAGGTAGTAAAGGGTTTCAAACCAAATTCACTTGTGCCATCTATTCAGAATATGGCCACTACACTCATCATTTCCTAGCTCTACCTCAGTTTCGCCAAACGCTAACAACAATACGACAAACCTTTCAAAAAGAGCCCTTTCTACCACCAATTTTGGGTACCCACATCATCGAAATCCATTATGTATCTACCTCAGTCCTTGAATGGATGTGATTCCCTTGCTTTCTTTGCGACTCACATTATCATTTCACATAATAGTGTCATTTGATCGTTGAATATAGACGTCATCAATTAAACCTTATTTGAAATCATTTGACCATCTTACATCATGGGATGCATGTTACTCCCCCTATATCCACTCTATATAATGTCCATATCTCCTCCCCTGACCCTGAGTCACTTCCCACCCCTTCGTGGTTCATGGATAGACTGTCTGAGGATATTCCTCCAAATCCTCCCAATTCCCAGGTTCATTTCCCATAGGAAATATTACCCCCTAACACAGTTTACCCCCCACAATGTCTAGACATTTAGTTTATGTCAAGCGATCCATCACAACATGGTTGTGATGTCCCCTCTATGTCTTCGCCACTTGAGGATAATCACATTGTGACAATCACCCATGTCACCTCCATGGATCCCCTGTATTCTCTCATTTTTCACTGTGATGAAGATATCCCAGAGGAACTCACTACCCCCAATTGTCCATGGAATGCACTCCATCACCAAGATCTTTTTCTCTCATATGAAGCCTTTGACCTTCCTATACAAACCTCCATATGCACAATCGAAACCAAGGATTTTATTCCCTCAGTGCATATATATTGGTTCAACAACCCTATCCCTTCCCCAAATGCTTTTGAGGAAGGCAACATGGCCAACATTTCCCCCACTATCAATATCGACATTTCCATCAAACTGTTAATCATAGAGGAAATCCCCATTGGTGCCGCATGATCCCTTGAAGAACTCACATCTTACAAATCTCTCTTTTAGGAATACTGGGATATTTGTTCCTATTCATATACAGATATGCATGACCTCGATCCCTCTATCATCGAACATCGCATCGACACATGGCCATATGTCACTTGAGTCCTTCAAAATAAGAACCCAATTCACCCATCCAAAGCTATGGCTATCAAATATGAAGTTGAAAAGTTACGCGTCGCAGGGTTCATATTCCCCACTGCGTATACCTCATGGGTTTCCAACCCCATCACCGTTAACAAAAAACATGGCATTATTCATGCTTGCACTGATGTTCACAATATCAACCATGCTTTTCCCAAAGGTAACTTTCCAACCCCTTTCATCAACCAAACTATCAATGATTGTGTCAACCATGAGGGATTATCCTTCATGGATGGGTTCTCTAGTTACAATCAAATCCAAATCCATGCAACAGATCATTATAAAACCGATTTTACTACCCCATGGGGTACTTTTTCTTATCGTGTGATGCCTTTTGGACTAAAAAACATAGGTGCTACATTCCAATGGGCCATGACTTATGTTTTCCATGATCTTGCTCACATCATTCTCGCCTACTTGGATGACCTCACAGCTCGATCCAAGAAATGAACTCAACATTTAGATGACTTATGCATTTTATTTCAACAATGTTGCCAATACAACATCCGCTTGAACCCTCTCAAGTGTGTGTATTGCATCACTTCCAGACACCTCCTTGGGTTCATTGTTTCCCAAAATGACATTATAATGGACCCCCTCAAGGTCCAATCTATCACATAAATTCCACCACCTATGAATTTGTGCCAACTGCAGAGCCTAAGAGGCAAATCCAAATTTTTACAATGCTTTGTCCTAGATTACACCACTCATGCACATGGTTTCCTTCACTTAATATGACATGATATCCAATTTCAATGGGATGAACATGCCCAAACCACTTTTTATGATTTAAAAGAGGCACTATCCAACACCCCTTTTATCATTCCTCTAGACTATGATCGCAATTACATCTTCTACTTATCAGCCTAGTCCATCTCAGTAGTAGGAGTTCTTGTCCAACTAAGGGATGATGTACGTGAGCATGTTATTTACTACATGCGTAAAACTATTTCAAGACCACCTCTGAAATACAATCACGATGAGAAACTATCCCTCACATTTTTCTTCATAGTTCAAAAATTGCATCACTATATCCTACTTCGTACTACCAAAGTTGTGGCAGATTCCAACCCCATGCAGTACCTTCTTAGTCGACGATAGATTAATGGAAAATTTTCTCGATGAATCATCATCCTTCAGGAATACGACTTAGAATTATCAACTCCCAAAAGAAAGAAATCAATCGTTCTCATCGAACTCATCACGACCTTTCCCTCAGATGCTAAAGGTTCACCCATCAACACGAATTTTCCCGATGAACACCTCTTCTTCATCCCCTCAGATGACCCCTGGTATGGAAACCTCCTCGTGTACCTTCGAACACATTGTTTCATGACTACATCCACACCGTCAAGTGATGCAACAAATGCCAGCTCTATGCAAACAAAACACGAGTGCCACCCACTCTCTAGTCATCACTGTCAGCCCCTTATCCAAATGGGGCATCGACTTCATGACTTGCAATCCTCCATATAGTCATGGACACAAGTTCATCATCGTGGCAGTTGATTACTTGACCAAATGGTCTGAAGCCATGCCCACCTTCAACAATACCGCTGACACAACAACACATTTTTTCTTCAACCACGTAATTACCCATTTCATAATTCCACTACAATTAGTCTCGGATCACAGTAAGAACTTTGAGAATGAGATATTCATCAAACTCTCCTCAAAAAATGGCTTCTCCTATGAATTTTCCTCCCCATACTACCCTCATCCCAATAGATGGGTTGAGGTTGTTAACAAATTCCTCAAAACCATGCTACAACCTACTGTCAACAAACATAAGACCAACTGGCATCATATGTTGTTTTCATTATTATGGGATTAACGCATGACAGTCAAAATTGCCACCAGTTTTACACTGGTTCATCTCATCCATGGGATTGAAGTCACCCTCCTCATTGAGTGTGAAATTTCCATGTTGCACACCACCATCGGGATATTACCTGACACTAATCCAATGGAGCAGTGCTTGGTGACCTTAGAATCACTAGATGGAGATCATCGGTCTTCACTACAAAATAATGAGGTAGCTAAAAAATGGTCCAAATCCACCTTTGACCTCCATGTCAACCTTTTCTCATTTAAAGAAGGAGGTCTCATCCTAGCCTACGATATTGCTCACAATACTCTCGGTCATTGGAAATTTGAGTCATTATGCCATGGACCCTACATTACCCAACACTGCCTCACTAAAGGCGCATACATCATGGCCTCTCCAAAAGGATATCCTCTCAAAGAACCCATCAATGGATTGTACTTAAAGAAGTTTTATGCGTGAGCGTAGTCATCCTACACTAGGATTTTTCTTTGTACATATTTGTAGAGTTTTTATTCTTCTTTTTTTCGCCTCCATTCTTCATGTCTAACCTACCATCCATTTTATTGACAGATGCATCCTCCATCAACCTGCCACATTGGTTATGCTGATGGTGCTAGCCTCTAGACACAAAATCTCACTTTGACCACTTGGGCCCTCTATTCCCCCTCACATGAACTACTCCACTCCAATGACATATGTTTGGTCTCAGCCACTAACAACCAAGCAGATTATGAAGTCCTTATTGATCTCCTTTCCAAGTCCAGTCACCCCCACATTCGTCACCTTAGCATCTTATTAGATTCCCATCTTGTCGTCCTGTAGCTCAACAATGTATATCATGTCTGTGATCCTTGCCTCTTTCGCAAATACCTGCAAGTTAGACTCTTATCTCAAAATTTTGATTCAGTTACATCTACACATATTCCACAAAAATTTAATCAAATAGTAGATAACATGGCTAACCTTGTATTAGAATGGAATTTATCACATTAGGACATCATTACATATACATAAATGATCAAACATCGGTCACAACATATAGATTACACATCATAAACCATCACACATATAAATACATGTAAACATCACAAAGATCCAAAATATGTGTATCCATATATATATATATATATATATATCGGTCAAAGTACCATAAATATTTACAAAAATACAACATATACATCGCCTGTAGGCCAGTGAGTCCCCTCACGCCTATAGGTACAAAATGGGTAACCCCTACACTATACAAAATGGGTATCAACTACCCTGTACAAAATAGGCTCGCAAGCCTATATAAAAAAAATAAAAAAAATGGAACTCATGGCCCCTAGAGCTCCCCCACCAAGTCCTCTATTGTCAAGAGGGCCCCCACTAGTTAGCGGTCCTCCAAGTCCAGAGGGACCTATCAACCTATCATCATTACCCCCGTTCCAGCTTCCCGACGGATCAAGGTTTGCCACTATATTGGAACACCCACACACTACTCCAATACTCTCTCATCCTGAATGTGGGACCACATTCCGTCTGACACACCCTACAACACCTCCTCGAACCGACAACGAAGATCCTCCATCCCCCCATCGGCTTCTACCTGTGGCACATACTATGGCCCTACACTTGGATCATCAAACCTGCTTCTCTAGTCAGATCTTAGCTCATCTACTGGCCTCACACCAACATCATCCCTACGATGCCACTCTCCTACCCATGGTGGTTGCACTGTTCCCTGGCGTGTTGACTCTCCCACCATCTCTACCTCATGGCCTCGAGGCCCCACATCTACAAAAACAAAAACCAAATATGGAGTCAACATCCATATATATATATATATATATGATACACCATAAAATAAACAAAACATATATGAACACACATACCTCTTTGGTCCCAGACCTTTCCAGGAGGAAGCTCCATGTCTAGGTCGTGCCGAAAATCCATTCCACCATATGGGTATCAGAGTACAAAATGTGGCATGTGACACCACACATGTGTTACCATGGCCATAAAATAGTGGCCACCCTCTCCCCCTCTGTGACATGCCAAAATATGAGTCTGCCACATCAATCATGACTCCTACGCCCTTGCAGGCAGCAACAAAATGCTTGGGTGCAACATGGGCACTCTCTTGTTACACATTATTTTGGTCACTCTAGTGGTGTCTCTACAGTTATGTGTTCAAGCTCTCATAAGGAACTTTTACCTGAGAAAAGTGATTGTCTTCTTCCATAAAACATATTTTTGAGATGAGTTCACAAGCTGACTATGCTGTAGGGTGCAAGAATCTTTATTCTCAAAGGTAACCCTATACCTAGCATGCGAGGTGTTCGCAGTCTGATCTATAGGTATGGTGCAAACTTGTTTTAAAGATTAAAATGAAGATGAAGTTATGAAGGTTATAGAAGAGGATATTCTAGAAAATGAGTTGGCATTCACATGGTTGGCATCCTACTGACTTCTCAGATTTAGTGGGATCATCCTCATCCCTTTAACCATCTCTCCTTCTCCTATATAATGAAGGTTTTATCAAGGAAGAGGTTAAGAAAGGTTGAATAGAAAATTGATGAAAGAATTGTGTGAGGAACCCTGTTTGAATTGAAGCTTGAAGACTCCATTTTTCTATCAAGCCATACTTGACCTTCTTCATGCAAGTGTAGAGAAAGTGTGTGTGTTGGAACCGAGGGCCACTTAAAGGAAGCTTGCGACATCAAGGTGATCTGGTTGTATCTTCTACTTTCATGTAATATAATACAATGGCATGTCCCATTCCCATAAAATCACTCTTATTTTATTTCATAACTCCTTGATCATATGCATAGGTTGACATTGAATATACTTTTCCATCTTCACTTTGGTTGGTTTGTGTTGTCTTGGACCTAATCACACAAGAGCACCAGAGTGAAGTAGGAACAACAAAGACCTAAGGATGCGATATAAACATATGACACTCATTCCTTCCTGATAGTAGATTCAATGATTGCAACTTAGAGAAAGAGTCATGTCCTGCCATGTTTTGTTCTAGATCTAGGTGGATCTAGGGAGATCTGTTAGTGTCTACACATATCGATTTATCCTATAACAAAATTGGTGACTCCACTGGGGATACAACTCATTTTTGTGGTTTTTTGTTGTCCATTTTCTCTTGGTCTACTTTTTTCATTGCCAACGCGTCTCTGAGTCTGTAGGAGAGCCTTATAGACTCTCTGGACCTAGAAGTTCACTCAAAGTTTTTATCCCTTTTCCAAATTTTCATAATTTACAAACCTTCTTGCACTATATTTCTCTGTAGTATGCAAGAAATTTTCTTTTTCGCACCCCACTTTTCAGTCCAGTGTGACATTCTCGCACCCTGCTAGTGTCTAGACTGTGAAAATTCATCATTCTCGCACTGTGTTCTACTACTAGGTTGTGAACCCATTTGTAAAAGTTTTGGATCGGGCCTTCTTTTCTTCTTGATGCCTGGATTGGTTTGGTCACCTGGGAAGAACTTCTTTTGCCAATGTTTGACTATTTCTCAACTTCAAATCTTGCAGTTGATTAGTTTTCGGATATCAGAAATTCTTCTTCATCATTTTTTCCCAGTTTTTACTTCTTGGCATTTTACCAATGAGGGTATAATCTCAAATTATGAGATCTGAGTGCTTGTTTGGTCATAAGTCTTTGATTGGATTAGAAGTTGGGATTATTATTTTCATAGGTTGCATGCTTCTTGGAAAAGTTCTTTGTCCATACAAATTTGAAGAGACTTTTTCTTGTTTATTTTTATTTTTATCTACATTAAAAGATTTGATTTGGGCATTTATTGAGTATTTTATTTTCATTATTTGCTTACCTTTTCTTAGTTCCATCCCTATTTTTGGTTTCTAAAACAAAAAATATATATATTTTAAGTCTTTTTCTTTTAAGAAATCATTCCTAAAATATTGGCGTTAAAACATTAAAAGAAAACAAATAGTGAATTTACATCGTCCATGATTGTTTGGGACTACATTTGAAAAGAGAATTGTACATCATAGTTAGCATTGTTCCAGAAAACTTCTTTTTCACTGCTGTAGATAGAATTCATCAAACAAAAAGTTTGTATCATTCATCTCTATTTAAGCAGTCTTGGGTATAAGTCTTACACAACATCGGTTTCATTCCCATCTCCCTCTTGAGTAACAACAACCTTTAATAATACTGTGCAATTTTAAAATACAACTAGTAACGTTTTCTAGGGCTCTTTTACACCAACATTAGCTAGGCTAGAGCTTTGGAATAGACAGTGAGACACACTCTCTAAAGCATGAAACACGCAATAGTATCTTGTGATAGGGAGTGTCAAATTCCATTTGCATCATTTTTTCCTAGAAAGCCCTTCTCACACAAGGGTCAAACCTGAGGTCGCATTGAGATTGATAGAGTTAGTCACCCTTCTTTGTTGATATTGGTGTAGAGATTGCACCTATTACAGGGGTCTCTTGAAGGTATACCCACAATGTTGAGTGGAAGCCTCTCAAGTCGATTTCGGGCTAGATACCCTACACTTGCATATGGATCGGACTGTCGACTGTTTCCCCAAGAATCATTGTTGTTTTTGGTAACCTTAGTAGCCTATATTCTTAGGGTCTTACACAAGGTGAATGTGGAGGGGAAAGTCTCCATGGTACCTGGAATCGATGTTGGCCAGACTTACTTAGACGCCTTGGAGGGTATACCCCCAATTATGTCTAGGATCTTGCACCAAGGTGTAATTCTGTTAAGCAGGTCATCAACGTAACTTTTCTACCCCCGCCCAACCCCTTCTTGTCTCAATGTCATGACATTGGATTTTATCACCAACTAGTGACTTCAGAATTTGAAGGTCCTGTTTTCTTGGTTTTGATTCCTAGATTTTACTAGTGTGTTCTATTCATTTACCTAAGTTGGCCATAAAATTTCTTTTGTAAGATTTTAACTCAATCACAATTGACCCTCCACATTGTTCACGTAGAATGTAAGGACTACCCCCAGAAGATCTGGAAGGTTCTCAACCCTTTCCTACCACAACACCATAGGGATCTCCTCAATAGAGTGAAGTCCAAGACCTTTCCACTCCACAATTCAAAAGCACTAACTCCTTAGAATATTTCTAAATTACTAATTCTCGAGAGGACTTCCAACTTCCTCCCAACTCTGTGAGACATATTGTTCAAGTGAACTCTTCTGGATAAATAATTGTTGAGTCTTCTAGATTACCAACCGAACCTTTCATGGGACCTGAGGGTCAAGATGCCTTTTGGACTACTGGCATTTTTAGACGGGATATATTTGGCTCAAGAGCAGGCATTGATATCACTGTCACACCCAAGCTTCCCGAAACATATGATCCAGATGCCATAACTTTTACTACTGCCTATTATTTCCCTGGTTCAGACGCTCCACCAACCGACCACATCTTGACTATTCCCCTACAAATGGTCCGCTACACAATGGTCCCAGATACTACAAGTCCTCACACTGGGATTATGGTGGCTAACCAAGCTCCCATTGGCATGCCACTTTCACCTAGATTCACCCCAACACTTCCCCTTGGATATCATGCATTGAATGCTTCTATTCCCACTCCTACAAAAATCCCATCTGGGACTCCTGGAATTTCCACTCCTTCTGGGCACCATCTCATCCCTGGTTTCTTTCTGACACTTCCTCGACCCCCTTCCAGAGGGCCTCTTCCATCCTCTATTGGAAGAACCGACCCTAGTGGCACCATCCTATCTTTCGCACCTAATTACCAGATTCTTGTTGGTGGACAATTTCACCAAGTAGGACAACCCCAATCCCCTTTTGCAGGGAAAATCCCAATTGGGATGCAACCCCCAATTGGAGGGAAAACCACACCTACCCCACCTTATGGACAAAACATACCTCCATCCTTGGCCCAGTATTGTAACTATCTTATCCAAAACAATCCTGACTCAACTAGGGGGAAATAACCTCAAGCTAGCTCCTTCATACCACCTAGTACAGGCCAACCATATCCAGGTACGTCCAATCCTATTTGGGGCTCGAACACTAAACCCCATGCCCCTGTTCAAGGGAACAACCTAAACCAATACAACCCTATAAATTACCTACCTCCACACCAACAACCGAATCTTCTCAGATCTTCGCATTATATGCAAACTGCTTATGATCTTCGCATTAATTCACTAGTACCCACATGTGAATATATAGTTACCCTTATTAGCCACCCTGGACCTCCCTGATATATCGATAATTTTAAATGATCTGATCCATCACTCTCCTCAATGACCCACAATACCAACCAAACTACCATCCAACATCCCTAAATTCGATGGTAAACCAAGAGAGGACCCGAACAATCATGTAATGAATTTTCACCTTTGGTGTTCATCCAACTCTTTGATCGATGACTCTATTCATTTATGCCTTTTTCAGTGAACTCTCACAGATTCCACCACAAAGTGGTATATAGAATTACCACGAGGCTTATTCACTAACTTCAACACCCTTGTTATGGAATTCCTCACCCACTACTAGTTACCGATCCATTACAAAACAAGAATCGAAATGTTTAGTTCTTTCAAACAAACCAAAGCTACTCATATCTCTGATCACATTCATGAGTGGTGACGGAGATGACGTCTCATCAAACTTGAGCTTCCCGATCATTTACTGGTAGAGTGGTTCATGAAATCATTCATGAATGACATTGCTCGTGACATTTCCATGGGTGGAGTTGTCACAGAAGAATAGGAGATTAGTCATGCTCAATACCTCGACCTCGTTTACTCACAAACAGGTACTCTTTATGATTTACTCCCTGACGTACCTCGCCCTTCTTGTTCAAGGATAAATTCGTGAGTGCGGACACAGACCAATCTCCCCAGATCCACCTGGATCTGGAACAAACTGTGACAGAATACTACTCTTTCCCTAGTTCTAAAGTATTGAATGGACAAGAG
>SNQJ01S0151565.1:0-23056 GCA_010110895.2 Picea sitchensis
GTCAGATCATGTCAACAACACATCATAAAATCAATAGCATATCATCAAAACAAAACAATATCACCGTAAATGAAACAACTCAAATATCCAACTCCCTGACTCAATCCGGAGTCCAAGGGAGTTCCACCGATGCCTCTGCATCCTCAAGGTCCGAAACCCTACACACTCAAGAAACTGAGTCAGCAACACCTGTCTACATCAAGGTAGTAAAAACATCCTGTCATATAACTTAACGCATCATAATGAAAGAAAAAGTTTTATCATCATAAAAATCCAGATCACTTGCGAGCAAGTCTCCTCAAAGAATAAGTTTGGTAAGTGCGCCAGAGCGGGATGTTACAGTGGGATATGCCTTCTATGTGGAGATAGATACATGATTTTCTATCTATATGGAGGAAATTTAAGTTGACAAGCTGCAATGTGAAACTAGAGTAACAAATAATACACCAGGTTAAAATATATGTTTTTAAAAACCCCATCTGCATGACGTCCTAGATAAAAAATGTGAATAGGTGAAAGTACCTCCACCTTTCCATCATGTGATGTTGATTTGGTACTTGATAACCGCCTTGAGTCTCTCTTTCTTCCAAGTAGGACAATCCACGTCTTCGAACTCCTCCAAAAATACTCATAATGATGAAAAATAGAGACAAGTGGAAGTTCTTATAGCGCCCTACAAAAATTTTCCTTTGGCATATTTTGAATGGAATGGACTTGAAAGTCTTTGTCTAACTTTGGTAATCATGAGACATAAGTTATGAAATGACATATGACTATGATGGAAATATTTAAAACTAGTGATGTCTTGAGACAGTTATACAAACATGTGCATAAATCCTCCTATCTCCTTTTACAAGACTAAGTATATCTCATTCCTCTCAATATAACAATATTTTGACCCCCATGATAATTATTTTGAAACTTTAACAACCTAATGATGAGGGTTTATAACTTATACAAAAAAATATTAAATGGAGAAAATAAGATATGAGAGATAAAAATTTGTAGAACATAGTAGGTGATAACAATATGTTTGCAAGAAATGTAATACAGAAGGTGAGGGAAGCAGTCATGAAAAGGAAAACAACAAAAGAGAGAGAGGATAATAGTAATAGAGGTGACATCAAGGAGTGAATTGTATTAGCACAGTGAATGAAAAAACCATTGGGAATGGGGCATATGAGGAAGCATAGGGAGGTAGTAAGCACCATTAAGTGGAATAAATGTAAGGAAACAACTCCCATTATGTTAAAGACAAATGGAGTAGTGTAACATTGTGTACTAGAGTTGCAAATAATGGAAGAAATCATAAATAATGGGGTAGATTTAGAGAATTGTAGAGTCATGAAATTGAATGAAATATTGTGGATGATGAAAATGGGGATTGGTAGAGGAGGATGGCTAGTCCACAAATTGTGTTCACCTAGCGTTGGTGCAAGATACTCAGAATTTCCTAACCAAGGAATTATGTTGTAGGAGAATCCCCAGGTCTTTGGAAATCATGCATACCCAAAAACATTTGTTTTTAGTTATATTTTTTGTTTCTTTCATATACTCAGTAGCGATGTAGTGGTCCAACTTTTTCATTGACACACTCTCATATCTTGAATTATGTTGAATTTTTGGTATGTTGTAGGGAATATCATATCGTTCTTTCACAAAAGATTTCAAAACCATATATGTAAGTTAGAGCCCAAATCCATTTCCAAAACTACCATCCTATAATTTCTATATTTTATTTCTACAATGACAAAGACCTAGTATTTTGATAAACAAGTTCTCATACTTTGGAGTTAAGGGTTGAAATTTAGTTGTAGAGAAAACATTAATCTATTCACTCACCAAATTTCAAAAATAGTTAGTGAGTTTAATTGATGTTCCCAGGTCACTCCTAGCTTAGAAATTAGACGTCCACAAAGAACAATTTACTATTTTGAATTGCATGCAATGAATACTCTGAACACAAATTTCAAGATTTTATGGGATGTAGAGGAAATGTTCTTCTATCTATCCTCCAAATTTTATTAAAAACATGTTTAATTTAAGGGACACATATAATTCAATTACAGAGTGAAACAAAAAATGATGTTACACTTGGGTTGTATTTGGAAGATAAAGATCAATTATTATGCATTTATTAATTGTAAAAATGTTTGAGTTACCAAAGAGAATGAAAATTCTTTGGAATAGAATAATTATGGCCTCAAGCATAAATATGAAATTTGTAATTAAGCAAAGAAACATCAGCTTTCTCTCTCCATTGTTTGGTCTTATGTAGTTATTGGTACTGTTTCTTTGTCTAACAACATTTGCATGTGTTATGTGAGTGTAATAAATCCTAATAAAATTGACCATTGATTTCAATAAAATTAACAAAATCTATTGTAGAAAGTCTTTGTCATGGTTTTTTTAGTTTTTTGTATATGGTTTTTCTAGATAATTTTAATTGTAAATCTATAAGCCCCAATACAACTTCACTCATGAATAACCCTTTTCCCCTTAATTTCAAAAGATTAACTCTCATTTAGATGTTTAACCCTAAAGGTGGAAACAAGCTTAAAATAAAGAAAGAAATATGATTTATAATACCAAGACAATATGAGATTGATGATAGCCAAAGATATTTATTATAAGATTAATTATCACATATAACAAAAATTTCTTAACAACTCAAAAGGAGAAAGCACTTTTTTTTTTAATTTTTATTTTAGGATTATATCATTAAAATTTATTTTACTATATATTAACAAAATTATACATATTAGATATTTTAAACTAGTTTTATGTTGAAATATAATGATAAATAAATATACATATTGGATATTTTAAACTATTTTTATTACATATTTTAAACTAGTTTTATGTTGAAATACAACGATAAACAAAATAATGAAAAAATGTTAATTAAACTAATATGAAAAATATAATATTAATTTTTACTATATAAATTAATGAAAAAAAACATTAATAATAAATCTAAGAAAATGACAGACACTAACAACCCGTTATTAAACAGAAACAAATAAAAGAGAAATAGACACTACTCACCCATTACTAAATAGAAACAATTAAAAGAAAAACAAACAGTACTCTCTAGTTAAAGAGGAGAAAGCAGGTCACATAAATAATTAAATTAATTGAATATTGTGAAAAAATATTATTAAACAAGTGATAAATAACTAATTTACCTCGAAAAGTATTAATTTATTGAGTTAATTAAAAGTAAATTAAAATTTAATTTATCTGGAACAACTTAATTGTTGGTACAATTATTTGGTGATATCATCTTGGATACAACTCGTAGAAATCAATGTGAAGAGAGTTGAATCAAGAAGATAAAAGATTGCATAATTTTACCATGAGTGTATTACAGAGACTTGAATTCTTATAACCTACTAGCCACATCATTAAATTGTAGGTCAATTTTGAGATCAATGGTTGGTGCACTAACTTATTTAGAATGAGTTAATGCATTTTTGATACATTAATCATTTGTTTATTTCAAATTTAATTTTTATTCAAAAAATTATTCATATTTATTTTTATTTTCATTTTTCATGTCCCCCTGATATACATCTTACACCCAAGACTTCTGTCATATACATTTTGCACCCAACAATTCGGTGGGTTGGCGGACTCGCGGGTTCACATTTATAGTCATGCTTATGTATCACGGGTTCAAATTTATGGTCATGCTTATGTATCACGAGTCCGACCGTAACATGAGATTTAGTAATTTATAGAATATTATAACATTGTACCAAGATTTATAGTAATTTATATAATGTTATAACACTTTTTACTTAAAAGAATAGTATAAACAATTATTTAAATTTTATTCAATATTATTTTTAATGTTTTTAAATGTAATTTTGGAATTTTGATTTTGTTTATGATAATAATGGTTTGTACCTGGATATTGATCCTTCTTGACTCTAAAGTTAAAATGGATATATACTTGTATATACTATTATATATTAATATTAGTAAATAAACTATAAAGTAAAATTAATGATATCTATCCTATAATATTAATATTAATTATTCATATTTACTTTTATTTTTGTTGGCTGACTAGTTGGTTGGCGGTTTTCACATTTATAGTCATGCTTATGTATCACAAGATATTATAACATTGTACCAAGATTTATAGTAATTTATATAATGCTATAACACTTTTTACTTAAAGAATAGTATAAACAATTATTTAANTTATAACATTGTACCAAGATTTATAGTAATTTATATAATGTTATAACACTTTTTACTTAAAAGAATAGTATAAACAATTATTTAAATTTTATTCAATATTATTTTTAATGTTTTTAAATGTAATTTTGGAATTTTGATTTTGTTTATGATAATAATGGTTTGTACCTGGATATTGATCCTTCTTGACTCTAAAGTTAAAATGGATATATACTTGTATATACTATTATATATTAATATTAGTAAATAAACTATAAAGTAAAATTAATGATATCTATCCTATAATATTAATATTAATTATTCATATTTACTTTTATTTTTGTTGGCTGACTAGTTGGTTGGCGGTTTTCACATTTATAGTCATGCTTATGTATCACAAGATATTATAACATTGTACCAAGATTTATAGTAATTTATATAATGCTATAACACTTTTTACTTAAAGAATAGTATAAACAATTATTTAAATTTTATTCAATATTATTTTTAATGTTCTTAAATGTAATTTTGGAATTTTGATTTTGTTTATGATAATAAAGGTTTGTACCTAGAAATTGATCCTTCTTGAATCTAGAGTTAAAATGGATATATACTTGTATATACTATTTTATTTTAATATTAATAAATAAACTATAAAGTAAATTGATGATATCTATCCTATAATATTAATATTAAATGTCCTATTCATTATTAATATGTGATAATGTTTTGTTAAATTTTATTCAATTAATTATTCATATTTATTTTTATTTTTCATTTTTAATGCCTGACCTGTTTCGTGATATACATCTTGCACCCAACACTTTCGTCATATACATTTTGCAAAATAGAATATTATAACATTCTACCAAGGTTTATAGTAATTTATATAATGCCATAACACTTTTTACTTAAATAATAATATAAACAATCATTTAAATTTTATTCAATATTATTTTAATGTTTTTAAATATAATTTTCGAATTTTGAAATTTTGATTTTTTATATGATAATAAAAGTTTCTATCTGGAAATTGATACTTTTGATACTTCTCGACTCTAGAGTTAAAATAGATATATACTTGTAAATACTATTTTATATTAATATTAATAAATAAACTATAAAGTAAAATTAATGATATCTATCCTATAATATTAATGTTAAATATCATATTCATTATTAATATGTGATAATATTTTGTTAAATTTTATTCAATTAATTATTATTATTTATTTTTATTTTTCATTTTTCATGTGTACTTGTTCCGTGATATACATCTTGCACCCAACAGTTCCATCATATACATTTTGCACCCAACAATTAGGTGGGTTGGAGAACTTGCGGGTTGACAGAATCACGGGTTCACATTTATAGTCATGCTTATGTATCACAAGTCTGAGGGATCGCAACATGAGATTCATTCTTGACTCTAAAGTTAAAATGGATATATGCGTGTATATACTATTTTATATTAATATTAATATATAAACTATAAATTAAAATTCAAAATATATATCCTATAATATTCATATTAAATATAATATTCATTATTAATATGTGATAATGTTTTGTTAAATTTTATTTAATAAATTATTCATTTTTATTTTTATTTTTCATTTTTCATGTTCCGCTTGTTCGGTGATATACGATATTATAACATTGTACCAAGATTTATAGTAATTTATATAATGCTATAACACTCTTTACCTAAATAATAGTATAAACAATTATTTAAATTTTATTCAATATTATTTTTAATTTTTTTAAATGTAATTTTGAAATTTCGATTTTGTTTATGATAATAAAGGTTTGTAACTGGAAATTGATCATTCTTGACTCTAAAGTTAAAATGGATATATACTTTTATATACTATTTATTAATATGAATAAATAAACTATAAAGTAAAATTAATAATATTTATTCTATAATATTAATATTAAATATAGTATTCATTATTAATATGTGATAATGTTTTGTTAAATTTTATTCAATTATTTTTTCATCTTTATTTTTATTTTTCATTTTTCATGTCCATCTTGTTCCGTGATATACATCTTGCACCCAACACTTATATCATATGCATTTTTAGTCATGCTTATGTATCAAGAGTCGTACGGACAACAACATGAGATTTAATAATTTATAGAATATTATAACATTGTACCAAGATTTATATTAATTTATAAAATGTTATAACAATTTTTACTTAAAGAATATAACAATTATTTAAATTTTATTCAATATTATTTTTAATGTTTTTAAATGGAATTTTGATCTTGTTTATGATAACAAAGGTTTGTACCTGGAAATTGATCATTTTTTACTCTAAAGTTAAAATAGATATATACTTGTATATACTATTTTATATTAATATTAATAAATAAACTATAAATTAAAATTAATGATATCTATTTTATAATATTAATATTAAATATAGTATTACTCGGGATATGGTGCATTACTCGGGATATGGTGCAGTCATAAGAAACAACTTAGGCCAAATTCAAAGCCTCATCACAGAAAATCTTGGATGTGACACCAACAATTCAGCAGAGCTTTGGGGTCTCATCAAAGGAGTGCAAATGGCACTAGATCAAAAACTCACCCGACTGATCAATGAAGGAGACTCCAAAATCATAATAGACTTGGAAACAAAAATCCAGAATGGTCGAGATCCAGGGAAAATCACACCCATTTGGCACCTCCTTGGCCCTCTTTATATTTTCTAGGCTCTTCTGAGACTCTCTCTAACGCTATCCCCTTCACACATTTGGAGAAGTGAAAAAAAAGTTGCTGACAAGATAGCCAATGTAGGGGTTGAATCTATGCAACAGATAATTCTCCACGATTTCAAGTAGTCCCAAAGCTCTCCCCTTTGGCTCCAATGTGTGGAGATTGCTCAGTTGGATGGCCCTAATCTGGACGATGTGCACCTTTGTCTACTTAGAATCTCTTCCAAGTCATAAATGATCAGAATCTCAGGAGCAGGTGCAGAAGAACATTAGTTGGCAGTGGATTTAGGGACCTCCGTAATCGAGAGTCAGGAGCATGGAGGCTCTTGCTTCCCAAATTTGTGAAGTCACAAAAAGAGAGAGAGGATATGCACCATTGATTCTTGAGGTGATCTGGACCATCGATGTGCTCCACTAGATCCGATGCAAGAAAATTTTGGGAACTCAGTTTTCAGGAGTTCGAAGAATGGAGGAAGTTGTTTTACCAAGTCGCAAAACGCGAAATTGCAAAATGCGAGAGCGAATATGGACCATTGGTGCTAGAGGAGATCTTAACCTTTGATCTGGTCTCTTAGATCTGACGCGAGAAAATTTTGGGAAATCAAGTTTCGGGAGTTTGGAGCATGGAGGGAGCTATCTACCCAAGTCATGAAATCGCAATATGCAAGAGCGGATCTGGACCATTGGTTCTAGAGGAAATTTAAATCGTCGATCTGGTCCCATTGATCTGATAAGAGAAAAATTTGAGAACTCAGGTTTCGAGAGTTCGGAGCATGGAGGGAGATGCCTCCCCAAGTCGTGAACTCTCGACACACGAAATCACAAAAATTTCAGAAACTCGATAATCAGGATTTCGAAGCTTGGAGGAATTTGTCAGCCCAAGTCGCAAGGTCACGATACGCAAAATCGTGAAAGGAGAAAGAGGATCTGGAATGTTGGTTCTCGAGGAGATCTGAACCGTCGATTTGGCCAAGTTGCGAAGTCGCGAAGTCATGAAGATGATATGAACCGTCGATTCGTTCCAATTGCTTTTAGGCAATTTTGTAAGTCGATTGGTCACAGACCTTTTTTTAAGCGGATAGGCTGCAAGAATATTTGGAAGTAGATAGGATGCAGATATTTTTGTAAGCTCTGAGCTGGAATTAATATAAGGATCCACTTTTATTCACAAAAAAAAATATTAAATATAGTATTCATTATTAACATGTGATAATGTTCTGTTAAATTTTATTCAATTAATTATTCATATTTATTTTTAATTTTCATTTTTCATGTCCCACTTGTTCCGTGATATACATATTGTACCCAACACTTCCATAATATACATTTTTCACCCAACAATTAGGCGGGTTGGTGAACTCTCAGGTTGACGGACTCACGAGTTCACATTTATAGTCATGCTTATGTATTGAACGACTGCAACTTGAGATTTAGAAATTTATAGAATATTATAACATTGTACCAAGATTTATAGTAATTTATATAATGTTATAACACTTTTTACTTAAAGGCTAGTATAAATAATTATTTAAATTTTATTCAACATTATATTTAATGTTTTTAGCTACAATTTTGGAATTTTAGAATTTTGATTTTGTTTATGATAATAAAGGTTTGTACCTGGAAATTTATTATTCTTGACTCTAGAGTTAAAATGGATATATATTTGGTCACAGGTTCAAATCCAGAGGGTGGTAGGGTATGTATATCTTTGTATACTTTACCAGTCAAATCGTTGGGCGAAGGGGGGTCCCTTGTCCCATAAACAAGGGGGTCTCATACACCAATTTGGTGTGCTGGCTTGGTCGTGACCTTAAAAAAAGATTATTATTATTATTATATTAATATTAATAAAAAAACTATAAAGTGAAATTAATGATATATATTCTATAATATTAATCTTAAATATAGTATTCATTATTAATATGTGATAATGTTTTGTTAAATTTTATTCAATTAATTATTCATATTTATTTTTATTTTTCATTTTTCATGTCCATCTTGTTCAGTGACATATATCTCGCACCCAACACTTATGTCATATACATTTTGCACCCAACAATTAGGCGGCTTATGTCATATACATTTTGCACCCAACAATTAGGCGGGTTGGCGAACTAGCAGGTTGGTCATGCTTATGTATCAAGAGTCTCATCGACAACAACAACATGAGATATAATAATTGATAGAATATTATAACATTGTACCAAATTTTATATTAATTTATATAATGCTATAACACTTTTTACTTAAAAAATAGTATAAACAATTATTTAAATTTTATTCAATATTATTTTTAATGTTTTTCAATGTAATTTTGGAATTTTAGAATTTTTATTTTGTTTATGATAATAAAAGTGTACCTGTAAATTAATTCTTTTTAGACTCTAGAGTTAACATGGATATATACTTATATAGACTATTTTATATTAATATTAATAAATAAACCATAAATCAAAATCAATGATATCTATTCTATAGTATTAATATTCAATATAGTATTCATTATTAATATGTGATAATGTTTTTTTTAATTTTATTCAATTAATTATTCATATTTGTTTTTATTTTTCATTTTTCATGTCTCGCTTGTTCTGTGATATACATATTGCACCAAACACTTTCGTCATATACATTTTGCACCGGTTGGTGAACTCTCCAGTTGGGGGACTCGCTCATTCACATTTATAGTCATGGTTATGTATCACAAGTCTGACTCACCACAACATGAGATTTAGTAATTTATAGAATATTATAGTATTGTACCAAAATTTATAGTAATTTATATAATGCTATAACACTTTTTACTTAAAGAATAGTATAAACAATTATTTAAATTTTATTCAATATTATTTTTAATGTTTTTAAATGTAATTTTGAAATTTTGAAATTTTTATTTTGTTTATGATAATGAAGGTTTTTACCTGGAAATTGATCATTCTTCACTCTAGAGTTAAAATGGATATATATTTGTATACAATATTTTATATTAATATTAATAAGTAAACTATAAAGTAAAATTAATGATATATATTCTTTAATATTAATATTAAATATAATATTCGTTATTTTTTTTGTAAATAAAGAAAAAGATCCTTGTATCATATCATCATGAGTGTACACCTATATATCGTTTGGCAGCCACCTGTTCCACCACATAACGGAAACTAGAACAGGTCGATCCAAGCAATGATATTTCTATAATGGCGGAGATACAATTTACAAAAATTAAGCAAAAGATGATAATTTCAACATGAACTTTGTTCCCACTAGCTAGCCTAGGGCAAACTTCATTCAGAGTGGCCATTACTAAGATGGTTACACAATTGTAAAAAAGAGTGAAAATATAATAACTATTCATTCTGAAAATTGAAATCGACGAGAACCAGAGTCAGGGGTGGGCCGCATCAAGCCTTTTCAGAACCTGGATGTACTTGGGCGGTGTAGACCAGGACAAACTTCTTCTTGCAGGTGGGGCATTGTGCTTATGGTGGGGCGTCTGAGAGTACCTTGAAAAACATATCTAGTCACTAGTGGATTGTCCTTTGGCCATGCACCTACTCGTCCTTCCGCTGTGGGATGTCAAAGAGAAGCTCCATATGCTCCGCTGCTAGATGATAGGTGTAGTGTGAGCCTTCCTCACCACCCTCCATGCCTGTGTCTTCCACTGTAATTGGTTTTTCCCCACCTCTTGTAACTTTCCAGCTTGGGGGGATTTCCTCCTCCACTATGCAACCTCCTTTCCACCAGCGAGGCTAAAAGTCATAGGAGGTAGAAGGCCTTGGGAGGCTTTCCCTGGAGGGAGACACTTCCATTTTCACTAGGCTCGAACCTAGTTGTGAAGCTAAAGGTGGTTCTATGTCATCCAATTTTGGCCCAAGATGTTGAATTGAGGGTAGTGCCTCCTCTTTGACTGTGTTGAGGATAGTTGATAAGTGTTGGGGTGGCAGAGGAGAATGCTCAGTGAGGGATGGGGCCTCCATTTTGGGAATGCGAAGGGGAGACTGAGCTTGAGTCTTGGGCGAGGTGGTCAGGTTATCCACTTTTTGAGTGCACAGGGTGGACTGAGTGCTACTGGTAGGTCTGTGGGGGTGGATAAAATGGGCAATCAAGGCTTACTGAGAGGCTGTGAGTTGGTTGTCTCGGGTGATGGCGTTCTTGTTCCTCGTGGCCCACTTGGGTTTGCCTCATTCTCGAGGCATGGTGAGAACCAGGGGGTTTGGATGATTATGTTTGGGGAAGGTTCAAAGGTCACACAAGAAGAAAGAAAAGAGGCCAGGAGGGCCGAGTAACATTGTCAAGAGGTAGTAGCTTGCAAATGACAGGAAAAAATGCACGCCTTGGTCGTTATTATCACTATTGGGAGCCATTGATGCCCCTCCCATTTCCATTTAAGGTTGACGGGACTGATTCAGGCACCTAGTACCAGTGGCCTAGCTTGATCGCTCGTCTAAGAACTCCTTCAGGCACACTGAGTTAATTTCCCTTATGGTGAAAACCATGGGGAGTTAATTGCTTTGGGGGTGGCGACTTGGGATATTAACTCCCCTCGCCAACTGTCCCTCCCACCTGTCCCCCTCCTCTTTCTAAGTGTCACCCCATTCGGGTGATGATAGTCCCTTTGAGCTAGCTCCTCGCAATGAGTCAAAATTGTCAAGATCTGGGGCCTTCCAGGGGTCATGAGGGTGATTTGTTGTGTGAGGTCCACCCCTGAATTAGCTATTTTTCCTGCCACTTTGTTTTCATCCCTTCTCATGTGAGAGGTGATGATAGTTAGAGAGGGTCTGAGTAATGCTTGAAAGCTGCATAGAGGGCCCAATAGGCGCCAACTTGGGGTGATCTTTTCCAGGTTCCTGGCATTGATGATTTTGGAGGCTAATTCGATTATGACCTTTGAGTCTCCTTCGATGATAAGGTAGGTGAGGTTGTGGTCTAGGGCTAGTTGGACTCCTCTGATCATCCCTAATATCTCCACCAAGTTGTTGGTATCATGGCCCAGGTTTTCTGCTATTATGTTGTGCATTCTACCAAGACTATCCCTTATTTCTGCTCCTGCCCCGAAGGGGGATGGATTTCCTTTTGAAGCTCCATTGAAGTTGATTTTATGGAATTGGGGTGGGGGGGGGAGGGACCAGATCGAGGGGTTGAACAATAGGGAAGAGGGAGGAAGAGATGGAGGCAAGGGGAAGGTGGAGGAGAGCATGAGGCCCCAAGAGTTAAGAATTAGGAGTTCTGCAGTGTCAAAAGGTTGGTCATCTTTGGTCAAAGGATGGAGCTAGAGGGTTTCTTGAAGGTTCAAGAGGATGGTCGACCAAAGAATGGTGGGGGTGGAGGGGAGTGAGTGAAAGAATCTCCTATTTCGTTATTTCTAGAGTTTTCATACTATGAATCTTGGTAGGCGCTGCCAGATCCTGTTGAGTATTTGGCATCGTGTTTATGATGCTACCCTGATCTCGATGAACTCTCAACATATGTTTTGTGGAATGATACCAAATATCGAAATTGGTAGTGCAACTATTGAGGAGGTGTTCCACAGTCTCCTCATTTTGATTGCATAAGTGACACATCTAAGGGCCAATAAATCCTCTTTTTTGAATATTGTCCCAAGTTAGGATCTTGTTCTCTAAGAGGAGCCAATGGAAAGTGGAGATTGTTTGCCAGAATTTGGATTTCCAAATTGCAGTCCAGATGGGATCGTTTGGTATAGATTGAAATACCTCCTGCAGAGTGTATCCTTCTTTGAGATTGAAGTTTTCATAGGGTGAGCTCCCCCATCGAATAATGTCGAGGTTATTGCTTACACAGATTCTTCGAGGAGCGAGTTCCTGAGTCAAGTTTTTCACTTTGCATTTTTTTGCTATCTTTAGGTTCTGATGTGGGGATTTCCAGGTTCTCCAGGAATGGTTCTTTGGATTGTCTACCCACATGTATGCTACTTTAGCTGTGGCAAGGTTTTTTTTTTGGATTTCATAATGTAGCAGAGTTTCGTTTGATTGAACGTGTGGTAGTTGTTGCCAGGAGTCAGTCCAGAACCTAGAAGTTTGACTATTTTTTATTTCCCACAAGGCATGCTCCTAGATAAGTACTATGTTCCACGAGGCAACATTCCAAATGTTGGAGACTTGAAGTTTGTCCTGTATTCGGATCTAGTGTGATTGTTGGATGTCTGGTACATATCTGTGTTTCCAAAGATGGGCCCATATTTTTGTTGGAGTTTTGATCCATCTCCACCAAATATTTTCTCCCATAGAGTTGTTGAGTTTTCCAGGGTTGCGGAGGCCAAGACCCCCTAGGGATTTGGGTTGGCAGACTTTTTCCTAGCTGACTAGAGCCCATTTCTTATCTAGGTTGTGGCCATGCCAAAGGAATTTTCTCTGAAGATTTCAAATTTTCTTTATGACTGATTGAGGGGCTGTAAGAGAGGAAAAAAGATAGGTGGAAATGGCTTGCAGAACATATTTAAGGAGGGTGATTCTAGATGGTAGATTGAGTGAGCGAAAGGTCCAACTGCTGAGTCGGTTGGAGATGTTGAGAAGGAGAGAGTCCCATGAGAGGTTGTGGGATGCCGAATTTGAAAAGGGGAGGCCTAAGTAGTGAGTTGGTAGGGAGCAGACTAGAATGGAGATTAGCTAAGAGACATGGTACTGGAAAACTTTGGGGGTGTTGAAGAAGAAAAGATGTGATTTTTCTAGGTTAAAGGAGGTCCTAGTGGAATCACTGAAGTCTGCGATGATGGAGTTGAGCTTGTTGGATTCTTGCACCATGGGGGTGTTCCTAAGCATGGTGTCATCTACGAATTGACTATGGGAGGCCACAGGTTGAAGCCCGTGAAGGGGGAGGCCTTGCAAAGATCCATTTTCTATGGAGAATTTTATGTAATGTCCCAGACCCTCTGCCATTATTAAAAAGAGAAAGGGGGAGAGAGGGTCCCCTTACCTTATTCCCCATGAGGGGGAGAAGGGTTGGGAAGGGGTGCCATTAACAAGGATTGAGAGAAAGGTGGAGGAGATGAGGTTCAAGATCCAGTCAATCCAGTTGGTATAGAAGCCGAATGCTATTAGGACCTCTTTTATATAGTGCCAACTTAGTTTGTCAAAGGCTTTGGAGAGGTCAAGTTTGAGAAGCATACATGGCGTACATGTTATTTTGAGCAAATGAATGACCTCATGAACCAGAATGACATTGTCCATAATTTGTTTTCCTTCAACATAGCCTGACTGCTCCTTTGAGATGATGAAGGGGAGGATTGGCTTAAGTCTGAGAGCTCTTACTTTCGAGATGATTTTGTAGATTACATTGTAGAGTGTTATGGGTCTGAAAATTTTCAGGTTGGTAACCCTTTCTTCTTTGGGTATCAGGGTGAGTAAGGTGGCGTTGAGGGCTGGGAGGAATTTGCTAGAGTTGCGTGACTCCTCCACCAGTTTCTAGACTTCTTCTCTTAGCATGGGCCAACATGAGTGAAATAAGTCCGTTGTGAATCCATCAGGCCCTGGAGCCTTACCTGTGGGTAGATATTACATGGCCTGATCCACCTTACCTTGAATTATGGGGTTCATGAGGGATTCATTTTGTTCCTGAGCGATGAGTGTTGGAATATTGGTTGTCACTCTCCCAATTGCCTCAACGTGATTCACCGGTGGCTCTGAGAGGAGGTCTTGGTAGTAATCAGTGAGCTCCTGAATGATGTCCTGGTAGGTGAGTAGGGTGTTGCCTTGTGCATTTTATATCTTGGTTATGCAGTTGATGAAGCGCCTTTGGATCATAGAGGAATGGAATAATTTTTTGTTTTTTTCCCCTTCTTTTAACCATTGAATTTTGGATTTTTGTCTCCAGAGTATTTCTTCCTGTTTTAGTCTTTCTTCCAATTGTTTCTTATTTTGATGCTCCTCCTACTATTGATTTTGGGTCTATCCAGTTTGGATGGCCATCTTTTGTAGGCCTTCAAGTTTTTGTTCCAGGAGTTTTCTCTCTTGGAAGATTTTTCCAAAGACTTCTTTGTTCCACTTTCGCACTTGTTGCTTAAAATATTTGAGCTTCTGCTGGAAGCAGTACATTTTGTTTCCTTGTTGAATCTCTGTCGTGTCCCACCAAAGACAAGCCAAGTTTTGGAAGTCTAGATGTGAAAACAAGAACTTTTCAAATCTGAAGGGTTTGAGCTTGGGGGAGGCCATAGTGTCAACCCATAGATGAATAGGCCAATGATCTGAGCCTGGTTTTGGAAGGATGTTGGATTCGATTAGTGGGCCTTCCAAAAGAAGGGTCTCTGAGAGAAGAAAGTGGTCGAGCTTACAGGCGATTTGTTGGGGGCTAGTTCGCTTGTTCATCCAAGTGAAGGTTCCATTGCCATTTTTTATGTCTACCAGTTTGTGAAGATCCAGAAATTCCTAAAATTTTGTGCTATCTTATTCCGATATTTTCTTCTTGCCTTTTTTTTCCTCTAGAGTGAGGATCATGTTGAAGTCTCCGCTCACTATCCATCTCTGATTTTTGGCTATGGAGCTAAGGTAAGCTAGGTTATGAAGGAAAAGTTATGTTTCCTTATGATCTACGGTCCATAGGCATTGGTGATCCATCCATCTTTATCCAAGCCAATTGCTCGATAATGGCTTGTGAGAGAGCCTGGTGTTGAGAGGCCTTGGTTGAGAATGACCGAGTTTGGGTTCCAAAGGATAGCCAGGCCACCTGCCACACCTTTTGATTCTATGTGGTATGAGTTGCATTTGTGCCAAAATTTTCTGAAGATATCTTATGCGGTCTGTCCCGTGCATTTTGTTTCTTGGAGGAGTAGGATATCTAGGTCTTTTTTTTTGCTACAGTTGTGGAGGATACTTTTCTTGGATCTTCCATTGAGGCCCCTAATGTTCTAAGTGATGACTTTCATGATTTAATAGTTTGGTGAGTGGGAGAAGGAGCTCTTCGAGAGCTTCCGTATCTATCCTGAGTTGATCATATAGTTGCTAGCTTCCTTGATAAGTTGTTGCGTTGTTTTTCTGCCCCTCCTTTTGTTCTCTTTTGTGTTTCTTCTTTGATCTAGGTTAGGATCTCCTCCTATGCTAAGTCGTAAGGTTTCCCCTGCTAACGAGTCTGGAAATACTTCGTGAACTTTCCTTAGCTGATCTTCGGGTAGGGTGTGTAGATATTTCTTATTGAGAGCCTCTTCAAGTCTATCGAGGTCTATTCCTACTAGGTCTTGTTCATTCATTGTCATTACTGTGTCTTCCTCCTTATCTGGTGCTTTTCCATAGTCTAGGTGGATTGGGGAGTGGCTCGAGGTTTCCTGGGTTGGGGCTTCCTTTGGTTGTCGACTTTCCTTATCGTCGGTACCATCTACTCCCATTTCTTTATGGGGGTTTTCCACCTCGTTTGTCACTGGTAGATTTGTTAGGGCATCAAAGGAGTTGGTGTTGGGGTTTTCTTGTCTATTATTGGCTGTTGTTTTCTTCTGTGTTTTCTTTCTGCGATTGTGCACCTGGGTGAAGCCATCCTTTGGCTTTTCTTCCTTAGATGGCTTGGGGGGGGCATTGAGGGGGCAGTCTCTGAAGAGATGTCCATGCTCATGGAATTTTTTGAATCTGAATGGTATGTGCTCGTAATCTATTTTCTATTCCCACTCCTCATCTTGGTATTCCAGGGTTATCATGCCTGGGAGGGATTTGGATGTGTCCATATAAACACAGATTATAGAATAGGAGGTGTACTTCCTGTGCTTAGTGGCTTCTGAGGACTTGACATGCTTACCTAGAGTGTTGCCTATGCCTAATAAGATTTCTTCTAACCATAATTATTGAGGAAAGGAATAGAGATGAATCCATACTGGGGCATAAGTAAAGTTCTCTTTCTCTGGGCAGAAGCGTTTAGTCCAGAATCGCAGATATAGCCCAGATGAGTTGTAGAAGTAGGGTACTCCTTCAAATACATAGTCTTGGTCCTCCATATTGTAGAATATAACTCTGAAGAATCCCTTAGAGCTCAGTTGGAGCTCATAGTATCCCTTGGGGCTCCACCAAGATTTGATCCAGTGAGCCAGGTCTCTTTTCGAGGGGGAGAGGCCTAGGAACTTGCCTATGAGGGCATGGTCCCTCATGAACTGGGTGTGCTCTCCTATTTTGTTGGTTTTTATAATGTATCGTAGTGCCTTTGGGGTTTGCAGAATGCATTTTCCTGGTAGCCATGCATGAGCTTCTTTTGGATGAGAGGTCACTGCATCCATGTTCGTGCCCATGCCTCCATTCATTTTGTCCTAAAATAACGGTTCTCACAGATGTTGTGGCGGTTCGAATGATGGTATATGTACATGAGCATCCTGTGGGACATTCGCTACAATGGTGCGGTATGAGGGGGCTTATGCCCCCTCTTCAACGGTCATTTTGTTGTGTCAGTCAGATCTTCAATGAAGAGTGTGTCAGATGTTTGCAGAGGTGTTTGGCTGAGAATACGGGGGATTCAAGAGAGCATGAAACCCTAGTTGCAAATCTTCTCATTTCAAGAGAGCATGAGAGTTCAAAATAACATCACAATTAATTCAATATAGTATTCATTATTAATATGTGATAATGTTTTGTTAAATTTTATTCAATTAATTATTCATATTTGTTTTTGTTTTTCATTTTCCATGTCCACCTTCTTTCGTGATATACATCTTGCACTCAACACTTCTGTCATATACATTTTGCACCCAACAATTAGGTGGGTTGGCCAACTCACATCTTGCACCCAACACTTCTGTCATATACATTTTGCACCCAACAATTAGACGGGTTGGCCAACTTGAGGAGACTCACTGGTTCACATTGATAGTCACGATTATGTATCATAGTCCCACCAACAACAACATGAGAATTAATAATTTATAGAATATTATAACATTGTACCAATATTTATAGTAATTTATATAATGCTATAACATTTTTTACTTAAATAATAGTATAAACAATTATTTAAATTTTATTCAATATTATTTTTAGTGTTTTTAAATGTAATTTTGAAATTTTGAAATTTTGATTTTGTATATGATAATAAAGGTTTATACCTTGAAATTGACCATTCTTAACTCTAGAGTTAAAATGGATATATACTTGTATACACTATTTTATATTAATATTAATAAATAAACTATAATATTAATATTAATATTAATATTATAGGATAGATAAACTATATCTATCCTATAATATTAATATTAAATATCATATTCATTATTAATATGTGATAATGTTTGTTAAATTTTATTTAATTAATTATTCATATTTATTTTTATTTTTCATGTTTATAATCATGCTTACCCCATTTTGCACCCAACAAATCCGAGGGTTCACATTTATAATCATGCTTATGTATCACGAGTTCGATAGACCACAACATGAGATTTAGTAATTTATACAACATTATAACAATGTACCAAAATTTATAGTAATTTATATAATAGTATAACACTTTTTATTTAAAGAATAGTATAAACAATTATTTAAATTTTATTCAATATTATTTTTAATGTTTTAAAATGTAATTTTACAATTTTGATTTTGTTTATGATAATAAAGGTTTGCACCTCAAAATCTGTAGAGTTAAAATGGATATATAGATGTATATACTATTTTATATTAATATTAATAAATAAACTATAAAATAAAATTAATGATATATATCCTATAATATTAATAATAAATATAGTAGTCATTATTAATATGTGATAATGTTTTGTTAAATTTTATTCAATTAATTATTCATATTTATTTTTATTTTTCATTTTTCATTTCAGGCTCATATACATTTTTCACCCAACAATTAGGCGGGTTGACGAACTGGCAGGTTGACTCACAGGTTCACATTTATAGTCATGCTTATGTATCATGAGGCCAACTCACTGCAACATGAGATTTAGTAATTTATAGAATATTATAACATTGTACCAAGATTTATAGTAATTTATATAATGTTATAACAATTTTTATTTAAATAATAATATAAACATTTATTTAAATTTTATTCAATATTATTTTTAATTTTGGAATTTTGATTTTGTTTACTATAATAACCATTTGTAAGTGGAAAATGATCTTTTTGACTCTAGAGTTAAAATGGATATATACTTGTACATACTATTTTATATTAATATTAATAAATAAACTAGAAAGTAAAATTAATGATATATATCCTATAATATTAATATTAAATATGCTATTCATTATTAATATGTGAAAATGTTCTCTTAAATTTTATTCAATTAATTATTCATATTTATTTTTATTTTTTATCTTTCATGTCCCGAGTGTTCCGTGATATACATGTTGCACTAAACACTTTCGTCATATACATTTGTACCCAACAATTATGTGATACACATTTTGCAGACATCACTTTCGTTACTTCCGTCATTTGCAATTTGACCCCCGACCACTCGAACTGGCAAGTGAAATCGACCCCGGACCACTCGAACTCGCAAGCTTCACTGTACCCGAACTGCCCAAATTCACTATAGATAAGATCACAAGCTTCAATGTACTTGAACTGCCCAAATTCACTATAGACAAGATTGTAATTGAATTGCCCAAATTCACTATAGACAAGATTGTAGCTTGTTAAGTAAACATTTAAGGGTGTGAGGCCTATTACTTAAACATTTAAGGTTGTCAGAACAGTCCAAGGGGCTCACGCTATGTAAACATTTAAGAAAGAATGCGTATGGGAGGCCTCTTTACCTACGTTAAGTACTTAATAATAATAATAATAACAATAGTACAACAATAATAAAAATATTTATAATTAACAAAACTTATGATAAATTTAGCTAGCACAAAATGCTAAGACAAACATTCCAACCAATGCTATCATTAATACACCTTCGAGAAATGCATAAGAAAATATATGATTCAGAAAGACACTATATAATAAAAAAACTTTGTATATGCTAACATATAAAACATTGGGAATAATGAAGCCATTGTACCAAGATTTATAGTAATTTATATAAACATTTATTTAAATTTTATTCAATATTTTTTTTTAATGTTTTTAGATGTAATTTTGGAATTTTGATTTTGTTTATGATAATAAAGGTTTGTAAGTGGAAATTGATCTCTCTTGACTCTAGAGTTAAAATGGATATATACTTGTACATACTATTTTATATTAATATTAATAAATAAACTATAAAGTAAAATTAATAATATCTATTCTATAATATTAATATTAAATATCGTATTTCCCGCATGGGTGTAGATGAATTGGCAAGTGCCATGTAAATGGAAGGAAATTTGTAAAATGAAGTCTCATGTTCGATTCTCACCCGGATTTACTCATGCACCATTCTTGCGGGCTGGGTGGTTGCACCTGGGGTTATAGTGGTAGCCGACGGGGATCGACCCCATACTACTAGAACCGCGAGTTGCCGATTCCCCCAATATATATATATTTTATTCAATTAATTACTCATATTTATTTTTCATTTTTCATGTCCCCTTGTTCCGTGATATACATCTTTCACTGAATACTTCTGTCATATACATTTTGTACCCACAAATTCTATGATACACATTTTGCAGACATCATTTCTGTCATTTGCAATTCGACCCGGACCACTTGAACTGGTAAGCTTCACTATACCCAAACTACCCAAATTTACTACAGACAAGATTGTAGCATGTTAAGTAAACATTTAAGGGTGTCTGTGTAAACATTTAAGAAAGAATAAATAATAATAATAATAATAACAATAGTACAACAAACATAAAAATATTTATAACTAACAAACATTAGGATAAATTTAGCTAGCAGAAAATGCTAAGACAAACATTAGAACCAATGTTAGCATTAGTCCACCTTCTAGCAATGCAGAAGAAAATATATGATTCAGAAAGACTGTATATGATCAAAAAATTTGGATATGCTAACATATAAAACATTGTGAATAGTGGAGCATGTAATAAAACCTCCAACAAATATTTGTGGTCAAAGGAAAAACTAATAGGAAGTCAATGAATTATAGATAGCTATAGTCCTGGATTACATCTTTATATAGGAAAAGACTCTACCAAGTCGGTTACATGCAAACCAAAGACAACTAGACTCTCAACTATGAACTGACTCTTAACACGCCTACAACTGACTCTCACAACTGAATCTTATAACTGGTGCTTACAATTGACTGGCGCTTACTCCATTATTTCCAAGTCACCCCCTTAACGGAGAATGGATTGACTTCTATACCTAACATATCCCTAAACAACTCAAACTTAATCTTTCCAAGAGGCTTAGTGAAAATATCAACAACATTTTCACTAGTATTACAATACACAAGAGTTATTTCATTTGACTACAACTTTTCTCTAACAAAATGATACTGAGCTTCAACATGCTTTTTCCTTGCATGAAAAATCGGATTCTTTGCAATATTGATTGAAATTTGATTATCACTTATGATAATCGTAGGTTCCTTTCGTTCTTCTCCAACATCTTGAAGAAGTCCTCTTAACCAAACACCTTCACAAGTTGTTGCACACAGGGCTTTATATTCTGCTTCAGTAGAAGACAAAGATACAGTAGGCTATTTTTCACTACTCCATGAAACACCCCAGATCCAATGCTGAGCGCATATCCAGTGGTTGATCTTTGATCATCCAGATTTCCAACCTAATCAAAATCTAAATAACCTATCAACTCAACATCAGATGCATCAGTATATTTAATACCATAATCAAGTGTACCTTTTAGATACCTAAGTACTGCCTTTGTTGCATTCCAATGGCTTTCATGAGGTTTCACCATGTCTCCTCTACCTGTTACTCCTAATCTCCCTCTCGCAGATCTATTATTTGACCAGAGTGCCAAATCTTTACTCAGAGGCTTCAGATTCCCGTGCCTCTCTTCCTCTTGCAGCAAAATGCCTATTAGTTCTTCAAACGTAGGAGGTTTCTCCCTTGCTGCAAGACCTCTTATGAACATATGATAATCTTCTAGCATACCATTTAAGGTAATAGTGACCAGATCAGGGAGGTTTCTCCCTTGCTCTTACACCAGATCTGCGAACTTGCACCAGATCTGAATGCTCATGCTATATATGCACGATTTTCACCTCCACGCATGCAAAACTCATGAAAAACTTCACGATTTTCCTTTAAACTCCACACATGCAAGCTATAATCCTTCTTGTATACTCACCACAAACTCATGCAAGGAACTCATGACTTCCCAAACAAAAGTGAAAAATGGAACTGTATTTTACCTCTTCAACGAAATTTCAGTAAATGGAGGAATGTACCATACGGATTTTCTCATGCCCCTCCTGACAAGCTCGCGGATTTAGCAAAGCTCGCCCTCTTGACTCTTATAAACTGGTCGCCGGATTTCTCACAAATCCTATCCAACGTTTCTCATGCTATCCACGCCCTCTCCCCGTGGCTATGATACCAAGATAAAATATGCGAAACAAACAACATGGTGAGGCTATGCTCACTTCTATATTATTCAATGAAGATGGATTACATCCTTATATAGGAAAATACTCTACCGAGTCGGTTACATGCAAACCAAATACAACTAGACTTTCAACTATGAACTGACTCTTAACACGCCTACAACTGACTCTCACAACTAGCCTACAACTGACTCTCACAACTAAAGCTTACAACTGGCGTTTACAACTGGTGCTTACTCCATTATTTCCAAGTGAATTAAGAATGTTGAGTAATTTGTCATTTACATGCCATGGCTATGCAAATGATGCATGGGCGTGTTTTCCTATCCTTCATATCTACAAACCCGAGCATCCGGGTAGACTCTTCCTGCTCTGCAGAAATAGCCGTCCTCAGGAGCACAGTGTCTGTCCTCAGAGCACACACAGAGCCCTTCCAAGGCACATCCATCCTTCACTGTAACCAACCCTTCTTTCCCTGTTCCCATCATGGCATCTGTCCACTCATTCGACATGAATCCCTCGGGATCGTATTTTGTCTTGGCTTTCAAGAAATCCTCGGCTTTACTATACTTCTCCATGACTCCCACAAATGCAATATTTCGATTCTTGCCCCAGTGAGGACTACCTCCATATTTGAACAAACCCATCTGCTCAATCTCTTCCAACACATCTTCGTTTAGCCTGGGAGTCATGGGATCTCGAGAACGGTAATAAGTGAAATCC
>SNQJ01S0151566.1:0-22592 GCA_010110895.2 Picea sitchensis
AATTTGTATTTAAATAATTAAATATACTAAATTTAAATGTATTTAAATAATTAAATATACTAAATTTAAATAATAGTAAAAAAATTATAACAACAATTAAATAAAATAATAAATTTTTTTTTTTTATGATAAATAATACTATGTATATATGTTTTTAAACTTTAAAAGCAAAATTAAAAAAAAATTAATAGAGTATCAAAATATATGTTTTTAAATTTTAAATACAAAATTTAAATTTTTAATAAAGTATCAAAATCATTAATTAAAAAATAAAGTATGACACTTCATCATTGAACATGAGACTCAATTATGAAAGGATATGTTACATTTAAAAAATATTAAAACATAGATATATCTTTTTCCTTAAATTTTTAAAACCAATTTAATAAATAAAACAATTAAAAAAATATATTAAAACCATAAATTAATCACTATATATTAATTTTTAATTTAACACTTTTTAGTTGAGATTGCATCTCACCAATAACCAGGATCTCTTATTTATGGGAGACATTTTCAATTATCTTGTCTTCAATTTGTCAAAAGAAAATACCTGAACAGACTTGAGAAATCAACGAGAATAAGGTGTGCAAGCTTTGGGAATTCACTAACCCAACTAGGAAATCGCTCCACATCGTGAGGCCGAAGAGAGGAACTTTCCATATTTTTCATTTCCTCCATATCCTACGGAAGATAATCTTGATTTGCATTGTCAAAATTCAGAAAGGATATCTCATCCTCGATCATTCCCCTCCTTCACTTGTGATTTTATGTCTACCCTGAAAACCTGAGACGACTCTAACTTTGCAGGTCCTTTAAACAAGTATATTTGCTTTCCTCAGTTGTGTCCTCTTCAAAATCCAATGGAATGGTCTTCCACAATGTCAATCTTTGCAATGAAACCAATTTCGAGATCCAACATGGAAGATGGCCTAGCTAGTTGCATCTGCTTATGTCGAGGGCCTTCATATGTTTGAGTTCACTTATCCTCTTTGGAAGGCACTGCAATTCATCACAGTTACTAAAATTCAAGAATTGAAGCTCTTTCAAGTCGCTAATGATTTCCGAAAATTCCCGGATGCCCCTGCAATTATATAGTTTGAGGGAGGGAAGATGTTTCAGACTTATGATAGAAGGCAACAAAAACGTTATGTAGACCCTAAGTTAGGGAAACTCATTCAAGAAGCTTCCATGAAATTATTTAATGACATTATTCTCCCTTAACAATAGAATTGGGAGGGACAAAAGCATAACTGGGAGGGACAAGCATATGAAGGTTGTCATCATGGAGTGTAGACCATTCTTGATCGATGCATTCTTGCACAACCCTTGTGGTCTTCCTCAGAGGGAAACTGCCCAACTTTAAAATAACCTTGTGCTCCTTCTCTGCAATGAGAATCTCCAAGGAGAGGGTTGGATTGCCAAGCACAATCTGGCCAACTTTAAAATAACCCACATGCTCCTTCTCTGGAATGAGAATCGCCACGGTGAGGGTTGGATTGCCAAGCACATTTGCTCCGAAGACAAATAACCATTAAACATATATGTTCGCTAAAATCAATTTTAAATTTCAAGCCCGCCTAAATTCAAATTTCATGTTGTATGCATGCATGGATGGATATCCATGGGCGCATGGCATGGCATGGCAGTGGAAACCTAGAACAAAGGAAACGAAAAATGGTGAGGGAGAGGAGGTCTGTGCCTGAGAAAGGTGAAAACATCGAGATGTCAAAGGTGAAAATGTTGAGATTGTTGAAGATGGGACAACTCTGACAACTTGGAAATCCAAAACATAGAACAAATAGCCTATGCCATTTTCTAAATATAGTTTAAGCCCCCATTGTCGCTATATTTTTATATTGTTAATATACACGTTTATGTTAGTAATGACTTCCTCCGTGTCAATTTTAAGTACACACATTTTTTTTCCTGTTAAAAAAGATTAGTGTAACCTATTTTTTTTTGTTGTTGTGAGAAGCAATCTGATCACACCAACTGAATTAGTGATCATTTAATTGTATTTTTTTTTTAAAGTTGCTGAGTGGACAATGAAAATTAAACAGCTAAAGAATAACTTAGAAAAGTTAGAGAGGATTTTCATTTTACTCCATTTGAATTGAAGATATTTCAAAACATTATAAGAGGAACAAAAGACAATTGCAAAAAATGAAGAAAACTTTTACTACGAGAGCTATTAGATTTATTGTGTGTAAAATAAAACAGAGTATTTCCTATACATAACAATGGAAGAGGCTCAATTCAACATTGTAATCAAGTAGGTGAGAAAATGACATGAGCTGAAAAACCCTAGCCTTGCGCCCATGCGAGCCTCCGCTTGATCGATCAAGGGAACGCCGCAACAACGCAACCACACAGCTCCTGTGCGAATCACTAAGGGCTATGATATGCAACCATGAGCGCCGAAGAGGGGGGGAAACCCCCCTCATACAACAACATAACCGCTAATGACAGATCGGGAACGAGAGCAAAGCGACCCATGTTCGAGCCGCCACAGTAGATTCGGGAACAACTCCTCGCGAAGGAACATGGATTTCGAAAGGAAATGGAAACGAAAGCTAGCACGTCCCATCCCAGAGCACCTCGAGGATGGGATCCTGGAAAATGCATCCCACAAATGGAAAAGGCGCCCAGGTACCTCATAAGCTCAACCAAGGTTGGGGAGCCCACTCAGTTCATGCAAGAACATGCCCTAATTGGCAAATTTTTGGGACTCTAGCCATCAGAAAGGGACCTGAACAAATGGATCAAACACTGGTGGAATCCCAAAGGAGACTATGAGGTTCAACTCAGCTCGAAAGGCTTCTTCACAATCATATTATATAACTTAGAAGACAAAGATCGCATCTTTGAGAACAACCCTTACTTCTACAACTCAGCAGGGCTATTCCTAAGGTTCTAGACAGAGCACTTCAGCCCAGAGAAGGAGGACTTTACAATGGCACCCGTCTAGATCTGCCTCTATTCCCTCCCACAGGAGTTCTGACTGGAGGAGATTCTTATGGGAATAGGAAACACAATCGGTCAATATGTTAAAGTCTCAGAGGCCACAAAGCAACGAAAATACACTTCATATGCCCAAATATGTGTCTACATGAACATAGCTAAAGCCTTACCAGGTGCAGTAATACTGGAATATCAGGATGAGGATTGGTCACAAACCCTTGACTATGAACACAACCTGTTTAGATGCAGAAAATGCCATGAACACAGACACCTGTTCAGGGACTTCCCTCTCAATAAGCCAGCTCCCAAAGCTGGTCATAATTTGCAGAAAGATGGTTTCACAACGATCCAGACGAAGAAGAAAAACCCCCCTCGAAAGCAAACAGTCGACCCCAGACCAAGGATCCTGACTAGGAACGCCTATGATATACTGAGCCAGCTACCCGAGGACGAGGAAATCCAAGATCCACATGATGGATCACAGAAAGGAAAATACCAGAACCCCACACTCTCCCCTTCTGGCCCAAATAAAGAGATCAATGCAGAGGAAAAAGGAGATGCAGATGGAGATACTCTAATGCAAATGGACGCCCAAGATCTGGCAGGCATCGACCTCGAGAAACTGGAGGAAGCCCTCAATCAAAAAGACCTGCAAGGCCTTCTAGAAGAACAACTTAGAAAGGTGCATAAAGTCTTCCTCGATTCAACAACAGGATCCACAGCCCGCCTTGGCATCGCCACGGAATCAATCTCTAGCTCCAAGAAAATACCACGCGAGAACAAAAAAAGGGGACGGAAACCAGTACATCAACTAATCAAAGAAGATAGAAATCTCATGATCAACTCAGGTCAAATACAGAATCTCTCGGAGGGATACCTCCACCCACACCCCTCCTCATAATGATGAAGATTATCACTTGGAACATTAAAGGACTCAACGACAGATCCAAGCAAAGAATCCTTAGGGATTGCATCAAGGAGGAAATCCCAGACATTCTAATGTTGCAAGAAACAAAATGTGCAGGAATGGAAGCCGAAATCATCTTCCAACGTATATGGAAAGGTTGTAACTACATCCACACGGACTCTGCGGGAGCCTCGGGGGGTTTAGCAATATTGTGGAACCCAAACTACATTATCCTTAGTGGACCCTTCTCCACTACAGGTACCTTGTCAACCCATTTTGAAGTAATAGGCTTGAATCAGGAGGGGACCATCACCAATGTCTACGACCCTCAAGGACAACAGGAAAAACTCCAATTCATGGAAAAGATGACCCAAGTTAAAGCCTTGGAAAACACGCCTAACTGGATCCTAGGAGGAGACTTCAACATGATCATGTCATTGGAGGAAAAAGCAGGCGACAACAAAAGACTTGAGCAAGACAGTGGTAAGTTCAAAACCCTCCCTGAACAGTTAAAGTTAGTAGACATAGAGAACAACAATGGCACTTTCACATGGTCTAATCGCAGATCAGAGAATCAACATGTAGCATGCCGACTTGATCACTTTCTCGTAACAGAGGAATTGATTGAAAGATACCTCTACATGGAAAGTTTGATCCTCCCCAAAGCGGATTCTGATCACTGGCCAATCGCCCTTTAGATAGCGATAGAGAAAACACCCAAATTTAAACCCTTCCGATTTGAAAAATTCTGGCTCAGACATCCAGATTTCCAATAGCTGGAAAATACCTGGTGGAGCCATTCTGAGGCAGATCAGGGCACCAAGATGTACATATTTCAACAACGGCTCAAAAACTTCAAGCAAATGCTCAAGCAATGGAACAAAAAAACTTTTGGCGATATATTCCAGGGCATTAAGCATGCAGAGAACAGACTATCCAAGTTACAAAGAATTTTCATATTAGGGGCTCGAACTATTGAGCTCATGAAGGAAGAGGAAAAACTACAAATGCAACTAGAGCAAAGAAGAAAGAAAGAAGAAATACTATGGAGGCAGAAATCCAGGGTGCAGTGGCTCAAAGAAGGGGAAAAGAACACAAAATTCTTCCACAGAACAATGATACACCAGAGACACATCAATAGAATAACACATCTGGAAGATGAGCAGGGAAATCTGATCAGAGAGCACACCCACATCGAAGAGGAGCTCAATAGATACTACCAGAACCTTCTTACGGAAAGCAAGAAGGACAGAAGTGAAGCCATCACCCGAGTTACCAGTCATATTCCCTCACTAGTCACCCCTGAACAGAATGCCGCTCTCATAAGGCCAATCATCCAGGAGGAGGTGGACCATGCAGTAAAAGGCATGCCCCCAGGAAAATCCCTAGGCCCCAATGACTTTACTACATACTTCTTCCATCACTGTTGGGACATCATAAGGAAGGACGTCTGGGAGGTCTTCGAGGAATCACGAACATCGGGCCAAGTTCTCCAGGCCTTCAACACAACCTTCCTCATTCTCATCCCAAAGGAAGAAAGAGTCACGAATCCTAAACAATTTAGACCCATCGCCTTATGTATGTAATCTACAAGATTATAACTAAGGTAATCACAAACTGACTCAAGCCACTACTGCCATTTGTTATTTCCAAAGAACAAGATGGCTATTTTGAAGGAAGACAGATTATCGACAACGTCATACTAGCACACGAGGTGATCAACTCTCTCAAATCAAAAAAAACCCCAGGTATGTTAATCAAACTTGATCTCTCAAAAGCTTTTGACAAAGCCAGTTGGAAATACCTCAGAGCTATCCTAAACTCCTTTGGCTTTGATCAAGATTGGGTAAATTGGATTTTGAATCTCACCTCTTCAACTTTCTTTTCAATCATAGTTAATGGAGTCCCCTCCCGTCCTTTCTCGGCCTCTAGAGGCATATGGCAAGGGGATCCATTATCACCCTTCCTCTTTGTTCTAATGGTGGAAGGCCTGGGTCGCTACATTAAATCAGTGGTTCTGGAAGGTGGCCTCAAAGGCCTACCCTTGCATAACATCAGGCCCGTCCCCTCACACAACCAATTTGTCAATGACACCCTTCTTATGAACTCCCCCACTGTGCGCGAAGCCCTTAAGCTCAACTCCATCCTTTCTGAATTCACGGAAGCCTCGGGCATGACTTTGAACCTAGATAAATCCAAGCTTTTCTTTTTGAACACTCCTGTTGCAGTTCAGCTTCACATTTCCAAAATATTGGGCATCCCCATGAGCTCCCTTCCGTCCAACTACCTGGGCATTCCTCTTACAGGAGCGCCAGCCAAATCCATTTCCTGGGACAACCTCCTCCTTTCTATCTCGAACAGACTGGCCAACTGGACCTTCAGACCTTTAAACATTGTAGCCATACTGGTCCTGCTAAAATCAATCCTATAGACCCTACCCACCTATCTTTTCACTGCCTTAGCATCTCCCAAGCAGATCATTAGAGTTGTCAGAAACATCTAGAGAAATTTCCTCTGGCAAGGTCTGCAGCCGAACAAGAAGTGGGCACTGGTAAGCTGGGACAAGGTCTGCACACCAAAAAGCATGGGAGGCCTTGGGCTTCAAGACCTGGGAAAGATCAACCAGATAATGGGAGCCAATATATGGTGGAGATGGATGAAAACACCAGATGATTTATGGGCACAAATCTGGAAGAATAAATACGCTCCCTCCATGCAGCTTGATCAACTGATCAGACACAACGTCCGAATACAGGGTTCGAACATTTGGAACAGAGATTGGCAAAACAAAGACATAATACATAAACATGCTTTCTGAGAAATACGTAATGGAGACAGTGCAGGGTTCTGGAAAGACTCATGGCAACAACTTAAACCCCTAAATGAACTAGCATAGCTCACACCCCTTCAACAAGCTCTCAATCAAGCTCCTTCACTTAAGGTAAAGGATCTTTGGAAACCTCTAGAAGAGAGACAGACCTGGCAACAATGGAATACCTGTAGCCAAGATCTAGGAATCCCACCCGACCTAAACTTGTCAGCCTGGCAGGATGAAGCAGGACGCAGGAAAATCTCTGTTAAGGAGGGGCCATACATCCTCAGATGGGGGCACTCCGCTTCTGGCAATTTCTCGGTAAAAAAGGCCTACTACTTACAAGGCAATTACCACAATCAGGAAATGGACACCATCTGGAGTAAAATTTGGAATAAGGCACTTTGGCTTAAGGTCTCTACTTTCTTCTAGCTAATCATCCATAATAGAATTCTAACATGGGACAACCTCAGGAAAAGGGGATTCATTGGGCCCTCAATGTGTGTCTTATGTCAATGCCAAGAAGAAACCAAGGAGCATATTTTCAACGACTATCACTACAGTCAAGATGTCTGGGACGAGGGAGCTCAAATCATGCGCAAATCCAATCAAAACAGAGGCAACATCAGAGACACTATTGAAAACTGGGACTCAATCACTTATAACAACCCCATTCCAAACTACATCTGGAAACTTCTCCCATGATTTATCCTCTAGAAAATATGGAAGGAGCGAAACAAATGCATCTTCCACTCTAAGGACTCCACTTTGGAGTTAACCTGGGATAGAGCTGCCACACTCATCAAAGAAACAATCAGAAGTAAGAGCTGGCAACCTGGGGACAAGGAATGTAACCAGGAAGAATTATGCACTCTCCAAAGTTGGCAACTCAAACTAAATGACTCAGTGGCAATCAGAGCTCCCAAGAATCGAATCCCCATCTCAACAACCTGGACTCTCCCCCCAATAGGATTCATAAAAATCAAATTTGACGGAGCTTCAAAAGGAAATCCCGGACCCGTAGGCTACGAAGCGGTGATCAGGAGCTCTGAAGGGAAATTCTAACTCTGACAACAAGATATTTGGGGGAGACCACAAATAATGTAGCGGAATTAACTAGCCTACTACAGGGCCTTCGAGCTGCAACAACCTTGCCCAACCACAAAATAATTCTGGAGGGGGACTCGCAAATCATCATCCAGTTAATCACCAAAATCCTACATGGGGGAAGTCCACAAAAAATTTCTCCCAGTTAGCGCCTAGCAGGGATGCTTGAAGACTTCAAAGGAATACTCGGGAACAACATCAGAATCATCCCCTCCCATGTTAAGAGGGAGGAAAATAGAGTGGCTGATTACCTGGCAAACAAAGGAGTCCATAGGGAAACTGAACAAATAATATGGGACACTAGAAGTTCTGAAGCCTCAGACATATCCAAACGATGCCAACTACTGGCCAGCAAGGATTTCCCACCCTCGGATGGGGTGCCACGCGGAAAGGAAGGGAACATGGAGGTGTGTAGGGAGAGGCCATTTATGGTGGCTCTCACCTCACACCATAGCCATTTATGAAGGCTCTCACCTCCGTCGGCCTCCGTTTATCGATGGGGCCTCTCACATGCGAGCACAGACCGACCAACCAGAGCATTAAGCTCTCGGCTTTAATGGTTGCAGCCATTGTTTATGTCATTATTCTCTTCACCGAAATTCATAGAATGCATTCGAAGCTCGCCGAGCAGAGCAGGAATTGAAGCGCAGGAGACATCCTGGAATTGGCCCTCATTCTCACTATGCTGCGAGTGAGGGGGAGACCCCGTAGAGGAGCAGGCTGGTATGCGGCCAAGTCCAAAAGGAAAAGAGACAAGCAGTTCGAATGAGCTCTGCTCCTGGCCAAGAGAAAGCGACGCAAAGAGACCATAGAAACCAACTCGCCCCCCCGAACATTCGTCGAGGAAATTTCGTTCATGGAGCTCCCACCAGACTTCTCTGAGAGCTGAATGTTTACAGTTCTAGATGATTGGAACCCTTCGGCATGCATTGAGGAAGCAACACCATTGCCTAGCTTGAGAGAGACCCATGGCCCTAGCGACACTCCTATTGACGAGTTCGCCACCTGCTTGGTAGAGGAGGAGCTGCCGAAAAGCAACACCGATTCGTAGTCGCAGAGGAAGATGCAGGGTCACCAGGAAACGGATGCCAAAACATGGTCGCCGCCACCACCACCGCTCCTACACCCGGAGCACCTGAACCTAATCTTTGAGGTCCACAGTCTGGTAGATGATCAAATTTTCAGAGCCGTCCGTGTTAGCCAACGTTTGGACATGCTTTACGCAACCTACTCTAGCGCCATGCCTCGGTGACAATGCCCCACCTGTGCTCAACCCTATGTCATTCCTGTCAATAGTGGCAAGGCAAAGGATGACAGGGAGGACTCCAGTGAATAGGTTCTTCTATTTCACATGGCTTCCAACTCCATTTCTTTTGATGTTTATTAGAGCTGTAGCTCTTTAGTTATTAGCCTAGTTAGCGTTAGCATAGACCTTACTAAACTGCTAGTGGAAATGGACATGAACCCTGGTTTCCTTCGGGTAGGGTGGCAAAATGAGCTGTTTGATTTTGCATGCTACTGTGGACAGGACAACTGTTCTGGTTTCCTGCATAGGCAGGACAACTGGCACATGCTTGACAAGTGTATTTCTTTTTTGAAGTTTTAATATAACAGGATTCGCCTTTTTTACTTAAAAAAAAAAAACAATGGAAGAGGCTCACGTTGGAATTGCCTATAAGAATTCCAATGTGAGCTTACAATTAATGCTAGTTGGATGCATTACAAAACAACAATACGGTGGAAAATAACACTAACATCCCCACTTAAGCGAAACATATGGAGTAAATGTTATGTTCCAAATGCTTAAGATGTCAGAATAAACCAGAAGTACAAACCATGTACAAAAATGTGAGCATGGAGCAACACTCCAATATACATAAGAGAGATGAGTTACACGATAACTCCTTAAAGAATAGGAGAACCTCCTCCAAATACTCAATTACATTCATACACCACAATTCACATGTCCTCAATAATGAATATATGATCTCTCTCTATATACGTATTCACACACTACACATGAGGCCCCTTTACTATTATTCTGGCCCTATTACATATACATTTACACATTATATGTATGTTTTGCCCCATATATTCCCTCCTTGGGGTCATATCATATAAAATTAAAACCATATATGCCCCCCTCGGGTCATAACACCATTTTATCGAAGATGTTGTAATTTTAACCTCAAAATTAAAAAGGAGGTGTTATTAGTACTAGCACCAATTTTTGATTCGGGAATCAATTTTAAGGTATTTGTTCATAATGGTACTAGTTTTTAAGGCCATGATTTCAAATGAGATGTAATTTTTGTTAGCACTCTGTAAATTTTGTCCAGCTGAATAGAAAAACAACAGAGGTAATTGTTTCAATCTACTTTAGAGCTGGGCACTAGCCTGCTCAACTCAAAGAGGGCTCTCTCATGTCATTAGGTATTTCTTTAGAAATCAATGGCTAGATTCAAATTGTTTTGGGGGATTTTTAAAAATTTTGCTGGCAAAGAATGGGAGGGACTCTTAGGACTATGGAGTCGAAATTCTAAAAGTGAAGGAAAACAATGACTAGCCGGTAGAACTCTCCATAGGGTAAAGGATAAATGAGGTAATGAATCTGAGTTGTTAATTGAGTTTAATCAGGGTGTAAGAAGAAAGAGAAAACAAATAACTGCAACAGAGCATTACTAAAATTAATTCTAAATTAATTAAGAGGAAATTCACATAGTTTAAATTTCTTAAGCCGAGAGAATCACAAGATGAATTCTAAGATTTTAACTATCCAATTTAAACATAAGACAATGCAAATGGAAATAAAGAACACATGAAATACATATAATGAGAGAAGACAAACTCATATCACCACCATTAGAATCTTTTCATAGAGACTTCCAAAGCTTCTTCATATGTATTCAATTCAGCTCAAGAAAATTATAATGTAGTTCAAAACAACTAAGAAAGTGCCCTTGCACTTTTGCCAACATTAATTCATTCAAAAACACTAGTACTTATATAGTTCGATTACAATGGATGAGACTGAAGTGTTTCAATTTCTAAAACTGACTAAAATAATTACAAGCCAATGGTTTCGGTAGGCGAACTGATTTACAATGATTTAAACAAAACACATTTCATAAACTAGGGAAAGATCACTCTGACTGCTCGGCTTCCTTTGTGCCGTCTGTCTTGCTCCGATCTCCTGTCGAACTTGCCAATTTAGTGACACCTGGAGGTTACTTACTGGTCCCTAGAAAACTGCATTTCTTCCTGCCCAGCCACACGATCTTCTTCCACTATGAGTCAAAAGGAATCTTGTAATCTATAATTTCCTTTATCAGAATCTCTAGATCAATGCAAGTAGCATAAGACATAGTTGGCAAACCGGTCTTTACTATCTTAAACTTATTCAAAATCTCAAAGTTTGCGACCAAATATTCCACCAAACTAGGTCCCTTCAGGTTCTCTTCTAGGCCTTCAAATTTTGAATGATCCATTTTGCATTGAGTGAGGAGAGAATTGCATTCCCGTTGATAGTATAATTTCCCTTTACCATCCCAAAATGGTGGGAGGCCCTTGAAAAACAATTGTTCAAATGTATCCTTAAATTCTTGTATACTCTATTCTATTTGCACAACTTTGGTTTTAATCGACTTAAGAGAATTGTGCTTAGCGATGATCCTCCTGGACCAAATGATTAGTGCAGTTCTATCAATTACCCCAATGGTCTGAAGATCAACAGTGGGCACAAAATTTAGCAAATTAATAACGTTCTGGGCCCATTTCGAGGGATTTTTCTCCAGTGTCTCATTAACAATACATCTGTTTCAAGCAGTGATAGCCATGTTGTCTTTGTCATTTATAAAATTCAGATAAACCCTGAACTTAGAAGCTTCAGCAGAAACAACATCCCAGATTACATGTTTATCTCCTTGCAAAAATGCTTTTCCCTTCAACCTCGTCTTCAACTTGTTCACCCTTTCTTGCAAATCTTGATTCTCCTTTTGGAATTGGGCCATATTTTTATCCTTCATTTTCATCTCTTACTGCATCTTTTCTATGACCTCCTTAAGGCTCTTAATCTCCCCTACCTTTAAGCTTACTTGAGACACAGCCTGAACTAATCCATTAGTACTTGATCCAGTTTCTGTAGTAGAAGGTACAATAGCCACAATGTTTGATTTTGTTTCTTGTCCTTGTGACCAACTTTCTTTTTCTTTTTCCAATCGCAATACTTTGGCTTTGTAATTTAGTGCTTCATGTCTGAATGTCTCCTTTTCTTTCTCTAGAGTGACTAGATCTATTGTCTGTGGATGTTCTATGGTAGACATATTCAACTTCTTCTTCGGGCTTTGGATCATATTCTCTTTCTCATCTAAAGAAGCTTTTACCCCTTGAGGGCCTTCAGATTCCAATATTTTGACTTGTGTCTGCCAGGCTTTGCTGGATGCCTTTTCCTGCTTCAATTGTCCATCCAATTTGAGTGCATGGGTTGTTAGTCTTGAAACCCTCAGACTCATAATCAAGTAGTTTGAATGTATCATGTCACTGGTGTTTCTATGGAACTTTACCTTGTCTGGGGAACCAATATTTTCATAATGCAGATTGATTTCAGACACTTTATCCTCATCTTCCACCACTATGTTAAAAGTATTTCTTTCTACATCCCTGATTGAGAACAGGGAAGACTTATGCTAGGAGATTCTTTCTACCTTGGGTATCAAATCTCTTATTTCTCTATTGGCCATATTTCCTTTCACAACATACTGATTCGCTAAATCTTCTTTGGATTGGTAGACTGCCCTAGGTGTCTTGCTAAAGACATGTTTCGTTCTGCTGGAATCCATTGAGGTCCTTTCACCTTGTGGAATGCTTTCCAGGAACATTCTCAGCAAGTGTGTGTGATACCTGAAGTGTCTCAGTGAATTGAAGTTTACCATCAGTTTGTGCATATTGTCAGTGATGAACTCTTCAAAACTGATACAGATCGACTGACTAGACTCTGAGTGGAAAAAGGTCAACAGGAAACCCAACATGACCTCTACTAAAAACTTGTCGTTGTCCAATATTAGAATTTGACTGAGTATGGAGCAGGCCCACTGGACCTCAATAACCATGACGCTTACACTGATAGGTAACGACAGACTCTTAGAATGATGTTCGGTTTTAACAATGGTTTGTAAAAATAGGGTTTTGACTTCGGGGGGGAATTCTCTGTAAAATGTTATTAGTTTCTCTTCCATGAAGGGATCTAACACTGTGGGGGAATACTCTGGTATATTGAGGGCGTGTCAAATTGATGGGCTATCTATTTCGCATAATACCTCTGACCCTAACTTATTCAAAATGACCTTTTCTTCTTGTGAATACTGTTCTGCACACCAACTTATGAACTTTGGGAAAGGGAAAGCGACTTCGATGGTGTAAAGGGTAATGGAGGCTTGGGCCTCTTTGAGGAAGGCTATTCATTTCCCAGCATTGTCTAACAAATTGGCTCTAGATACGAAAATGGGTGAGACGGTTATTTCTGTGTCAAATACATCAGAGTCCCTGTCAATTAGAGCTTCTTCTTTAGAGGTGGGGTCTTTCTCTGTTACGGATAAAATGACAGGATTCATGGCCATGATGAAAAATACTTGTGAATCAACGGAGAATGTGCGAGTATGGTTCACTGTTGAGCTTTAGTTTCGAATAGAGAATTTGCACCAATTTTCAAATGTTCAAATGATTTGAAATATCATAAAATAATGACCGGGGCCCTCCTTTTATATGAGCTTTTCGATATTGGGGTCGAGAGAAAACGGTTTTGGGTAGATCTCTTTTCGCCCCAATATGTCTCTAGAGGCACCACGTGTCTGTGAGGTGAAACCACGGTATTTTTCCTGGCAGTCTCTCGAGTGATTAACCTTCGTGCTATTTCCTCGCCCGATATGTCTCCTGACTGTCAATTTGGGTTGTTTAAGATTTGTGGCCCACCAGACCCCATCAACTTCTGCACCTTCGCTATATTGGCCCTTATTTGTTAGATATTTGTTAGATATGACCTTTGCTTGCTTCTCCATGATGTTATAATTCAGAGGAGCATCCCTCAACATCTTGTTGTAATATGCTATGGGTTTCTTAAAATTTTGGTCATCTTTCTGGAGTAAAACACCAACAATTGTGTGTTCTGAGGTGAAGGAGAAAAATATGAAATCCTTTTCGAAATTAGGACTGGCTAGTACTGGAGCCTTGGTCAATGCCACCTTGATGTCTTCAAAGGGCTTTCTGGCTTCAGGAATCCATTTTATTTCATTTCCCTTCTTGAGCATGTTGGTAATATGTTTTATGATTTCAGCCAAGTTAGGGATGAATCTTCTCAGAAAATTCACTTTTCCCAAGAAAGATTGTACCTCCTTTTTACTTCTGGGTATGCCAATTTTCAAGATTCCTTCAACTCTGCCGGGATCTACTTTTATCCCCTCTTTTGAAATAATATGACCCAACAACTTTCCTTCTTCCATGGAAAAATTTGACTTCTTGGGATTCAATGATATACCAAACTTCCTGCATTTTTCAAATGCCTTTCTTAGATGCTTGAGGTGTTCCTCATTTGAGGCATAACACACAGTGATATCATCCAAGTAGATAATAATGAACTTTTCCTTCTCGTCAACAAAATCTATGTCCATATCTCTCTGAAATGTTACCCCTACATTCATGAGCCCCAAATGAATCTTGGCATACATGAATGTTTCCCAAGGTGTTGTGAATGTTTTCTTTTGTTGATCACCAGGATGCACCATAATATGATTATACCCAGAGAAACCATCCAACATTGACATTTTCTGAGAGCCTACCACCTTTTGTAAAATGTGATCCATCTTAGGAAATGGGTAGGTGTCCTTTAGAGAAACCTTGTTTAGATTTCTAAAATCTACACACAACCTGATCTCTCCACTCTTTTTTCTGACTAGCACTAGATTTACTACCCATTTGGAAAATCTCAGGGATACTATGATTTTGGCTTCAAATAGCTTCTTTAATTCTTTCTCAATCAAGGGTAGAAACAAAGGGTTTATCCTTCTCAGTTTCTTTTTTAATGGCTTGTGATCTTCCTTTATTAGGATAACATGCTAAATTATACTGGTATCATAGACTTTCAGCTCATCATAACTCCAAGCAAAAACATCATTGAATTCTTTCATTAATTTGACATACCTTTCCTTGACTGCAGGGCTGAGTGTTCTGGATAGCTTAATGATCTTTGGATCTTCTTGAATCCCAATATTGCAATCTTCCACATCCACTTCATTTACTATAATCTTTGGACTTCTGGCCACATCATTATTATCAAAGAGTTTCTCCAAAGGGACTAGCCCCTTGGGAATGATACTTCTCTTTAGCTGAATGATATCTCTGCCTGCAATCTGATTGTCGAAGTAACCATCTGTGGTGAAAGTAGCTTCATCTACTTCTTCATCACAATATTCATCATCAATGTTCAAATTCTTGAATTCATTCTCCATCTTGAGGAAGCTTTCTATCTGTTTGTCGTCTTCAAAAACTTTCCAGTGCTTCATATTATCTGGTACTGCTGGCCTGTACTTGACCTCAACCTTGTAGCTTTTGTCAGGGAAAATTGGAACTTTGAAAACTGTTGCTGAGGTAGCCAAGGAATCAACAACCTGATTCTGTTCTCTTGGAATTGCTGAAAGATTACACTCTGGAAACTTCTCAAGGAGGTTGAGTACCCGATTCCTATAAGCCCTCAATATATGGGGTTTTTCTTGGTATATTCCTTTGATTTGATTTATAATTAGCTTAGAGTCTCCATGTACAACAATTCTTTTGGAACCTCATCCTTTCAAAACTTTCAACCCCAATATTAATGCTTCATATTCTGCCATGTTATTTTTGCACTCAAAACCAAGTTTATAAGAACACAATTTCAAATCTCCTTTGGGGTGATTGATCCAAACGCCAACTTCCGCTCCTTCTCTGCAGGAAGCCCCATCAAAAATCATCTTCCATATTTGATCATCCGCTTCATCCTGTTGTTTTGAATACTCTTCAATCTGTTGATCAGATTTCTCATTCACATCAATTTCTAGTTCTTTTTCTTTGCAACATAGGTCATTGAAGAAAATGGAAGATCCTAACTCGGTTTCCACAGAGTAGATGTGATGATTACTTGGTTGTGACTTGTTGTTGAGCATGTACTTAAGAAAAACCTCTTTGTACAATCTTATGTCTTGACCAAAGACAAGGATAGTGGCTTATGACATGTCCATCTGGAGAGTTCCCTTTAATTTTGCAGCCGATGACCTAGACAACAACATGCCAAATTTTGGAGGGATATCAACAACCACTACATCCATAAACATGTTATTTTCTAGGATTTGTGCCAAAGACACCACTAGATATTTGATCAGGCCAAGGAATTTCACCTGTATTGAATAGAAAGAAAACAAATCTTTATAAGGTCTTGTGACTTCCAGGCCCAATTGGTCCATGACCACTTTGGGCATCAGGTTGTGAGATGCTCCCGAATCCAACATAACATTGTGCAAAGTCATATCATGGATTTTCAGACTGACATAAAAAGGGGGTAGTTCTTTAGTATCACCATTTTATTCTACTCTTGGTCCAAATAAGATGGCTGGGTGATCATATTGTATGTTTAGTGTATCAGAGGTTTGTTCCATCTTAAGCATCCTGATAATATGTTTTCTATATTCGATATTCTTGATTAATTCATTAAATGGTACATAAATTTTTATCTTGGCCATCTCACTTTCAAAATTAAAACATGATGAGGTCTTCTCTACCTCTTTGGTGACCGTTTCTTTCCTTGCCTCCAATATTCTCTTCTATGGTTCTTTTTTCTGCTTTCCTTTGTCCACAATACCCTTTGCAGAAGAATCCTTTGCAGTAGAGTCTTTTGCAGCTGAATCCTTTGCAATTGAATATTTTTTGGGCTGACTTGAAGAAGGTATGTTACTCTAAGCTTATTTGGTGGGGTTTCCCTTTGGATGGTTTGGAGGTACCTTTTGATTTTGAAGGTTGTATTATCTTTTGAATTTCATGATGGAATTTTTCAATCCTATCTGGTAATATTCCCTTTCTATTGAAATCCTTTTCTCCTCATCTTGCAAAAACATCTCACTTGCATCCATGAACTGGTCATGTTCTTCTGTAGTAAAAAATACCTCTGTTTCATTATCACCACAACAGTTCATGTTGTCTTCAAAATATCCATCATAATCCTCATTTAGATAATTATTTTGGAAAGGAGGCCTTATTTGTTTTTCTCCCTGATTCACCTGGTCTGCTTGATTCGCTTGATTTGCTTGATTCCCCTGATTTATTGGCTCTCTTTGTCTAATTTGTGGGATTGTTGGTCTCCTCGGATTTTTGGGTGGACCATCATCCTATTCTCTATGGTTAGGCCTGTTACCCAGAGTCATCATTTCCATCATTCTCTCCATGGTTCTCATCATTGTCTCAAACCTTTGTTCTGGTGTTTGTGAGGTTGAAGGATGTGCCTTCTCTTGAGTTTTGTTCATGTACCTGCTAGAGCCAAATTTTATCTTTCCTGAAGCCATTAGATTCACTTCTAATTCTATGGCATCAGTCATCATATCATCTAATGTAGCAGATATTCATTCTCTTAATAATAAAGCAAAATCACTTTCAAAAGAATCAACATATCTAAGATGAGAAACTTTGGAAGGGGGTTTTACCTCAACAAGAATCAAATTATAGACCTTCATGAATTTGGCTGAAAACTCCTACACTATTTCGTCAGGTGATCTCTTCATGTTGTTGTATTGGGTCAACAACTAAAGGGGATTTTTCTTGTCTCCCCATTTTGCAAGGAAGATGGTTTCGAAGGCCTAGAAATCTATGATACTAGTTGCTGGAAGGGCTCTGAACCACTTCCTCACTTCTCCCGCAAGACTTTGTGTAAACAACCTCATTTTCACATCTTTGAAGTCCACCTCTTCCAAGTCTATGAAATCATTAAACTAGTCTAGATGCTTCTGGGTCGATATGTTGCCTTCAACATCATATAGTTTGATGCTTAGGTTATAATCTTGAGGTAAATCATGTAGTTGAGCATGCAATATGAGGGGAGAAAATATAGATTCCATGGCTGCTGTGAGGGGCTGGAGTGGTTGTCGGTTCTGAGCGGGGATTACTATAGGCCTGGAATATGCAGCTAAAATCAAATCTTGGAATCTCTTTTTGTCAAAGATAGTCTCGCTTAAACAAGATTCAGATTTAGTTCTGAATAGAGATTGCTTGAATTTATCGTCAAAATCAAGGTATTCAATGCTCGTTACTCTATCCTTGGGTAAAGAAAAATATCAGTCCAGACATAGCACTGGGGTTACTAGCTTTTCTTTTCTTTTGTGTACAATATTTTCGATGTCAGACACAGGGATTGCAGCTTCTGGGTATGGGTTGTTCCTAGTGTGAATTCTGTTGGGAGCCAAGATTTCTATCTCACACTATTTGGTGCAATTGGTATCTTAGTAACAAAGTCACCAGGGTAAAAATAATCTCATCCAGTAAGGTATTTGATCCACTTTCACCCTCATGGATCAAACTAAATATTTTAAGTCATTTTTCAATTTTGTCCCCGACAACAGTGCCAAAATGTTAGCACTCTGTAAATCTTGTCTAGTTGAATAAAAAGATGACAGAGGTAACTGTTTCAACCTACTTTAGAGCTGGGAACTAGCCTTCTCAACTCAGAGAGGGCTCTCTTGTGTCACTAGGTATTTCTTTGGCAATCAGTGGCTAGATTCAGATTGTTTTGGGGGGTTTTTATAAAGTTTGTTGGCAAAGAAGGGGAGGGAATCTTAGGGTTATGGAGTCGAAATTCTGAAAGTGAAGGAAAACAATGACTAGCTGGTAGAACTCTCTAGAGGATAAAGGCTAAACGAGGCAATGAATATGAGTTGTTAATTGAGTTTAAACAGGGTGTAAGAAGAAAGAGAAAACAAATAACTACATCAGAGCATTACTAAAATGAATTCTCAATTAGTTAAGAGGAAATTCACACAGTTTAAATTTATTAAGCCAATAGCATCACAAGATGAATTCTGAGCTTTTAACTATCCAATTTAAACAGAAGACAATGAAAATGGAAATAAAGAACACAAGAAATACATACGATGAGAGAAGACAAAACTCATATCACCACCATGATTAGAATATTTTCATAGAGACTTCAAAATCTTCTTCATATGTATTCAATTTAGCTCCAAAAAATTACAATGTAGTTCAAAACAACTAAGAAAGTTCCCTTGCACTTCTACCAACATTAATTCAATTTCTAAAACTGACTAAAATAATTACAAGCCAACGATTTCAGTAGGTCAACCGATTTACAATGATTTAAAAAATGAACGTTTCATAAACTAGGGACGAATCACTCTGACTGCTCGACTTCCTCTGTGCCATCTGTATTGCTTCGATATCCTGTCGAACTTGCCAGTTTGGTGACACCTGGAGGTTACTTATTGGTCCCTAGAAAATTGCATTTCGTCCTTCTTAGTCGCACGATCTCCTTCCACTGTGAGTCAAAAGGAATCTCGTAATCCATCATTTCCTTTATCAGAATCTCCAGATCAATGGAAGTAGCATAAGACATATTTGGCATCTCGGTCTTTACTGTCTTAAAATGATTCAAAATCTCAAAGTCTGCGACCAAAAATTCCACCAAACTGGGTCCCTTCAGGTTCTCTTCTAGGCCTTCAAATTTGGAATGATCCATTCTGCACTAAGTGAGGACAGAATTGTATTCCTCTTGATCGTATAATTTCCCTTTACCATCCCAAAATGGTGGGAGGCCCTTGATAAACAATTGTTCAAATGTATCCTTAAATTCTTGTATACTCTGTTCTATTTGCACAACTTTGGTTTGAACCGACTTGAGAAAATTGTTCTTAGCGATGATCCTCCTAGCCCAAATGATCATTTTTGTCTTTTACCCCAATGGTTTGAAGATCAGCAATGGGAACATAATTTAGAAAATTAATAGTGTTCTAGGCCCATTCCGAGGGCTTTTTCACCAGTGTCTCATTAACAATAGTACATCTGCTTCGAGCAGTGATAGCCATGCTGTCTTTGTCATTTATAAAATTTAGATAAACCCTGAACTTAGAAGCTTTAGTAGAAACATCATCACATATTACATGTTTATCTCCTCACAACAATACTTTTCGCTTCAACATCGTCTTCAACTTGTTCACCCTTTCTTGCAAATCTTGATTTGCCTTTTGGAATTGGGCCATCTTTTCATCCTTCATTTTCATCTGTTGCTGCAGCCTTTCTATGACCTCCTTAAGGCTCTTGATCTCCCTTGTATTTAAGATTACTTGAGACATAGCCTGAACCAATCCATCAGTGCTTGATCCAGTTTCTGTAGTAGAAGGTACAATAGCCACCATGTCTGATTTTGTTGGCTGTCCTTGCGACCAAATTTCGTTTTCCTTTTCCAACTGCAATACTTTGGCTTTGTAATTTAGTGCTTCCTGTCTGAATGTCTCCTTTTATATCTCTAAAGTGACTAGCTTTGATGTCTGTGGATGTTCTGTGGCAGACATCTTCATCTTCTTCTTCAGGATTTGTATCATCTTCTCTTTCTCATCTAAAGAATCTTTTACCCCTTGAGGGCCTTCAGATTCCAATCTTTTGACTTGTGTCTGCCAAGCTCTGCTAGATGCCTTTTCCTGCTTCAATTGTCCATCCAATTTGAGTGCATGGGTTTTCAGTCTTGAAACCCTCAGACTCAGACTCATGTAGTATGAATATTGCATGTCACTGGCATTTTTGTGGAACTTTACCTTGTCCGGGGCATTGATATTTTCATAATGTAGCTTGATTTCAGACAGTTTATCCTCATCTGCCACCGCTATGTTAAAAGTATTTCTTTCTACATCCCTGACTGAGAATAGAGAATACTTATGTTGGGAGATTCTTTCTACATCGGGTAACAAATATCTTACTTCATTATTGGCCATATTCCTTTCACAACATACTGATTTCCTAAATCTTCTTTGGATTGGTAGACCGCCCTAGTTGTCTTTCTATAGACATGTTTCTTGTTGCTGAAATCCCTTGAGTTGATTTCACCCTGTGACATGCTCTCTGTATTAGCCTCTTCATTTTTTGGTTCTGCTCTCCACCATTTCCATGATCATTTTCTCCTTAGGTTCTTCCTCCTCCACATTTACTATCTATGGGGACTGTGTGATCTTCACCTTCTTGAGAACATTTTGCTGAGTACTGGTGCCCAAGTCCTCTGAACTTCTCCTCTTGTTATAAATACTCATATTGGGAGATTTAATAATCAACCTTGGAGAATTTTTATGTGTTTGGATCTAGTGCAAGATACACCAGATATAATAAATATGCAGAACAAAAATAAAATGCTAGAAATGGCATAATAATAGTAATATATCCAGCATAATCTCCACAATAACACATAAATGATATAAGAACATCAACATAAATATCACTTTGATTCATAAAGAAATGTTCACAGGCCTCTTCAAGGGGGAAACCTCCAACGAGCAACGCTCTGTTACAATAATATCCAAGATAGGGTTTTCATACCCTCAAACCTTATTTATACTAAATATGTCTATCAAGAGAAGCATCTAGAGGAAGATCCTTCTTGAAGTGGAAGCTTCTATTAGGTCTTATTACATCCGCCTTATTCTATTTTATTGAAAGGCCTTATTAATATTGACCTTTATTACATCCGAATATATTGGTCTACCTATGTGTGGTTTAGGACCCTAACATGTCTGCCCCCTTAAAAACAACCTTGTCCTCAATGTTTGAGATGTGGAAACTGCTGTAGAATGGTAGTTGGTTCCCAAGTGGCATTTGCTGGAGTCATATCTTTCCACTGGATTAGCACTTCCTTGATGGTTCTCTGATGCAGGCGATGCTCACGCTGGTCCAAAACTACTTCTGGTTGTAGCCAAATGGATCCTTCTTCAGCTAACTCGGGAAGGTTGGTTTGAATTTGGCACCTAGTTCCAATCACCTTCTTTAAGCATGAAACATGAAAAACTGGATCTAGCTTCGACTGATTGGGCAGAGCTAACTGATATGCGACTTGTCCCACACACTTGAGAACTGTATAAGGACCATAAAATTTGGGCGCTATCTTCTGACAATGCTCGACCTTGAGGGAAGTTTGCTTGTATGGTTGTAGTCGCAGAAAGACCTGATCCCCTTCTGCAAATTGACGTTCAGAGCGACCTTGACTTGCTTGTTGCTTCATGCAATTCTGTGCCATGACCAAGTTCTCTTTAAGGGTATGAATAATATCCTCTCGAACTGTAAGTGTTTGGTCAACTGCCTGGACCTTCGAGGTACCCGATAAGTATGAGAGAACTGAAGGTGGCTTCTGTCCATATACTGCTTCAAAAGGAGTCATGCGAGTAGCTGTATGGTAGGAAGTGTTGTACCACCATTCAGCTAGGGGTAGCCATTGAGCCCACTGATGTTTTTTTTCAGAGGAAAAACACCTCAGATATGTTTCCAAACACTTGTTGACAACTTCCATTTGACCATTAGTCCGGGGATGATAAGATGTGCTGAGATGCAATTGGGTGCCCTATAGCTTAAAAAATTCTTGCCAAAAATTGCTTGTGAAAGTTGGATCACGATCAGAAACAATAGAGTGCAGCATGCCATGAATCTTGAAGACCTACTCCATGAAAAGTTGAGCCACCGTGGATGCAGTAAATGGGTGTTGAAGAGCGCAGAAATGAGAATACTTGGAAAGGCGATCCACAACCA
>SNQJ01S0151567.1:0-23056 GCA_010110895.2 Picea sitchensis
TTTATAGTTAAATTTTCTTCTAAACAAAATAAAAAATAGAATGATTTTGAATTTTAGGGCTTTTAGTTGGTTGTTGGAAGGAGATAAGTGCCTTTCTCCAATTACGGCTTATGGGGTCAAGAAGTATGCCCCTCTAAGATTTGGTTACTTTTATCCTAAGGATTGTTGGCATGTGTTACTTTGGAAGGAAATAATGTCTAGTGTTACGTTGGAAGAAGTTGTAATCTTATTTAAAAGAGTTATCCCACATTCATCATGGAGTAAAACACTTTTGTTATAATTTATTATATAAAGAGTTGAAATCACATTTATCCTGCATGTATTATTGGGATGTAATTCTTCCATATCTCTTGGTATATAATAGAGGTAAGAGAGACCCGTGAGATACAATGAAAAAGTATTATCTTTATAAAGGGTAAAGCATTTGTGGAGGTTCTCTCAAGTGTAAGATTGGATATTTCTGAAGAAAAAAGAAGACAATACCTTCCTGTGGATTTTTCCCCATTAGGATCCACTAACATAGGAACAATTGCTACTTTGAAATTCATTATGATGGGGAAAAAAAACCCTAATGAAAACAAAGAAAAGAAAGAGAAGAAAAGGTGAAATAAATTGAATGTTTGCATACCTGTGAGTAACTTACCCTAGATATGAGTAAAGAGAGAGAACCTAGGTGAACCATGGGTTGTATAGTGCATGAGGAAGGCAAGCCATGTATGTATGGAATTGGTCATATGCACAAAGAGGGGAAATTCCTAGAAACCATTGTATCACCCCAAAAAAACAAAGATTTGTTGTTTAATTGAGAGAGAACCCATAAATCTGTTATTTAAATGAGAGAAAACCCGCAGATCTTCCCTCACTGCACTAGGAAACCCTTGCTCAACAATAACGTGGTCATACGACATGTATGGAGGGTAATGGATTCCCAATAGGGAAAAAAACCTCCCAACAATCGAATGGGCTGCCCTCAATGCAAATTCTCCCTCTTGAACTACAAATTGACCTCCTAGCAAGTAAAATTAGGAAAACAACAGAAAGATCTCAAGAAAATCAGGAAAAACACTGCAAAAAAATTGGTCTTACAATGGATAAATTCATCCCCCACAATATATAATCCACACATACACTCAAATCAACCTCCTAGAATAGACAAATGGCCTCTAAAACCTACAAAATGACAAAAAAATGAGTTGTTCAGAAAAAAATGCAATCTGTATAGTGCATACAGTCTTTGGTCGGAGAGTGGGTTGGCTGGTTAGGTAGCCAATGAAAAACCACACCCAAAAAAAAAAATCTCACTACAAATGGACTATTGCATCAACATGTATTAGGTTCAGAAGAAAAAATAGGATTGGTAAAAAAAAGACTAGCCTGGTAAAAAAATAGGTTCGATAAATACCAACCACTAAACATTTACCAAAAAAAATTAGGTTTACCAAAAAATTAAAAAGACCTAGGCTAGGTTAGGTAAATTAATTAAAACTTGGGAAAATGTTAGCCGATTTTGATGAACCAATAGTCAATCTTGGATTAAAGCTACATTTTGGAGATAATGGTTAGATCAGATATTTTTTTTTAATGCACATATTTGTGAGAAATATGAAAAAAAGGGTTAGGTTTTTGAGAAAAAAATCTCAATCTTGTACCAAATTCCCAGATCTAAAGAGAATCTTTAATGGCTACTATATCTAATGGAAAAACTAAAAAATAAGGAGAGCCAAAGTAAATACAAAGAAAATGTTGTTGTAAAAAAAACTTACTAAAGGATGTAGAACCTTACTAGTCTAGCATCTTATCCATACAACAACATATATTCAAAATAAGAAAGAGAATATAAAAAGGAGAGTACACTAGATATACGTGGTAAAACCCTAAGATGGGGAAACGTCCACGAGAAGGTATTTTCTTCTTCGTTCTTTAGAAATATCCAATTTTACACTTGAGAGAACCTCCACAAAATATTTATCCTTTACAAAGATAATACTTTTCTTGTTTCCCATGGGTCTCTCTTACATCGATTAGAATCCCTCACCTAATCAAGATAAGGTATAAGGACCAACGCTCTACAAGAATGGATTCCATAAGGAAAAAACCTTCACCAACACGATCAATTATGGATTGAATAAAATACTTGAAACCCTTGCCAAGGAACCAAAGGAAAGACAAGATATTGAGCACTTACCAAACCAACAAACAAAGATGGAAGAGATAGAAACCCTAAACGTCTTCCTTCCAAGTGGTTAAATAACCCTTCAAATGGATCGACATTTATAGATAGTAGAAGCCTTGAACTATCATAAAAAATCTTTGATGCACGAAGAAAATAACTAAGAAAGAGAAATCTCCAAGAGTTAACACCAAAAATTCCAATAGGTAGATCTTCAATAAATTGTATTCTCAAATAATATCTGTTGAGAACATGCCTATTTTGAGAATAAATTCTATTTTGGGCATAGGACTGTTTTTGGAGAAGGATTTGTTTTGGGGAAATACCTATTTTTGGAAAGGAAGGCCTAATTTTGGAGCACATGCAACAGGTGGAAAGAAAGAAGCATGCAAAAAAAGAAGAAAAAGAAACATGCAGGAGGAAAAACAATGTGGTGTGCAGGCTTACCATCCTAACCATGATAGGGTTAGGGTTTTTGATAAGGATTGTAATGACTATAAGCCTATAAAATAGTATAAATAAGGACATAAGAGGTCTAGGAAAAGTCTCTATGTGTGTGTGTGTGTGTGTGTGTGTGTGTGTGTGTGTGTGTGTGTTTGAGAGATATAGAGATATCATATCATAACAGAGAGAGTTGATTATCATGATTTTGTAGGATTGTTGATTGTAATAAGTTTGTAGAATAATTGAGTAAGGTACTCTTTGAGGGTTAGGTCACAGGATGAGGAGCCTGGTGTGATCTAGTCCACCTCAAAGAGGGTTCTTACCCTCAATTGTGATTGTATTACTGAAGATGTAACGTGTGCAGTGCAAGATTTTGCAGCAGATAAATAAAAGAGAAGACAAGACAGATCTTTGTGGACGGATCCCTAGGAGTGGGTGAACCACATTAAACCTTGTGTTATGTGTGATTGTTAATGAATGATTTGCTTTATGTTGATATTTATCTTATGAATGAATGGTTAAACTAGATATATCAACATGCATATATAGGTTTGAAGATGAATATATCATAGAAGTAATTGAATGGTTAAAAAGGATAATGCATAAGGAATCAAGAACACAACTGTAGATCCCCACTCATTCCTATATTTCAAACACATGGGTATTTCAGTCACCCATAAAAGTTATCTAGGGTGAGACTGCATTGTACACTTTGTGCACAATGTTTCCTTCTGATTTACTAGGAGGGCCGATTCTTTTTTAGGGTTTTGTTGGAAACATGTTAAGATACAAACCTGGGTTAGCCCAAGAAGAAGTAAGATAGAAACAACCAAAAAATGGTTTTGTTTCCTGTTGAAATTGCACAGGATTAAGTGGACGGGATCCGTGGAAGAAATGCATGGAGAATGAAAGTATAGAAGGGAATGTTCAAGCCATGGAATCCAACGAAGGTGGAGATTGAAACATGGTTGGAAACAAAGGAACTTGAGTTTTCACAGAAGGACAACAGAAACCCTAAGTTAACACCGCATAAATATCTCAACAAATACATGTTTAGCAACTTGCATGAGGTATTTTTCTTTGATTTACAACATTTTTTGGAGGAGTGGTTATTGAGCTTAAAGGAAAACCACCCTAAAAATTGAATTACATAGTTGGAGTGGAATCATGTGGAGATCACATAGTTATAGCAAGTTAATAAAACATTTACGTGCACAATATATTTCTGGTTAGACAGTATCATTGCGAGGTTTATCACCGAATTTTCATTAGATACCATGAAGTCTTACACCACAGTAGAGAAGGATTTTCTAAAAGGACCCAAAGGTAGGTACATCAGATCATTGTATACTTCAATCAAGATTTTACTATATGACAACGATGTGATTATCATGGAATTAGATAGCTAAACTTCCTTGTGTGCATGGGGGAAGGGGGGAAGCACTGAAAGGAGGTTGATATATGGAAGAGGAGATGGATAAGGGAAAGAAGAAGAAGACCATTGACCCAATCATGATCGAATAAGACCAGATAAAGAAGATAATGGAAAAATATGGAAAGACACGCAGCGGAGTACCCTACCAATATAAAATGAATAACAAGAAAAGAGCCATAGCTGACAGAGAGGGATCGACAAGTGATGAAGAGGAGGTAGAGGATATTCGGGATGTGGATCAGATTGAGTAAATCTTGCGTGCAACATATGAAAGGAAAAAATGAGGTCCAAGTTCAGGAGGAGAAGGCAGAAATCCAATCCAGATCATTGTCAGTGTGGAACCTACAACCCCATGTATGACTAATACACCAAAAAGAACACCAACATTTAGACAAATGAATTTTAGTGGAAGAAAAGCAACAGGATAGGAATCTAATTAAGGAAAATCAACTAGGGGAGAAATTTCAAGAAGTAATAGTCAATTGTCTACACCACATAGAGGCAGTAGTTCAACACGGTTCAAAATGGCAGGACATGATCCCACAATCAGATTACCAGAATTTTGGGGAGAGGCATCAAAGGACCCTGAAAATAACTTATTCATCTGTGATAAGATATGGGAAGAAAAGCAGATCATAGACAAGGATACAGATCTCATGAAATTATCTATCAAACTGAGAGACTGTGCATTGTACTAGTACATGAGCCTAAATGTAAATAGTTCATACGGAGTACCAAAGACTATTGCATACATGAAAAAAATACTAGTAAATGAATTTCAGAAGCCTAACTCGGAAGACTAGTACATGAATGAAATGATTGAAATCAGGAAAAAAATAGGTGAGTCTATTTGAAAGATTGATCAGAGTTTAAAACTTTTGAAAGGCAAGTTGAAATATGCAATTACTGACATGAAACATAGGCACTTATTTTTAAAATCATTATTACCACACTTGAAATACATGTTAAGACAAAAAAAGTTCCAAACTCAAGCAGAGGCTCTGTAGGAAGCCTTACAACTGGAAGAGAACCAGTATTAGAAGAAAGATCCAACAATAGAGGAGTTGAAGAAGGATCTTAAGAATCTAACATTTCAAATTAACCATAATAAGGGCAAAGAGAAGTTGTTTGGTGTACCCTATGTAGGACAGAAGGACACCATAAGAACAGATGTCCAACTTTTGTGTAGTATATGGAAACATGTGTACCAAACCCCTTTCTAATAGGAGTACCATGGTGCAAGATCTATAAAATGAATGGGCATGATCCATATCATTGTCCAATGATGCAGAAGTATAAGACAATACCCAAAAGTTCATATTGCAATTTTTGCAAGTCAGTGGGTCATGACTATAAGGATTGTTGAATGATGGAGCTGATGAGAGAAATAACTTTAGATACTTCTAGGGTGAAAGAAGAAATGATGTCAAGACAAGATATACCTCAGTTCATCTAGGCACCACCACCATACAACAATGCACAACAATAGTACAACAATGCACAGTCGTAGAATAATAATGTGCAGCCACAGTATAACCCCATGCAGTATAACCAGGTACCCCAGTACAACACACCATGAGGAGATCGAGGTGGATATAAAGGTGTAGGATGAGGTAGAGGAGGATTTGGATGAGGTAGAGGACCATTATTGTGCCACAACTTCCAACAACCATGACATTATGCAAGGGATTATCAACTTCCACCAACGACATGTATGTACTGTCACACAACAGACCATGACACAAAAGAGCGTCCAACACTCTTGGGAAAGATCCAAGAAAAAAGAAACCAGAATAACTAGAATGTCTAGTGGATCTCTGTAGAAGCTAGGGATGATGGGAGAAACATCAATTTAGTTACTCAAGGAGGAGCCAAGACAGGAACTGATGCAACAAAACAAGATCCAGCACAACACCAATGGGTTGAGAAGAGTATTTAGCCACAGAAGCAGTTTGACACACAGAAAGAAAAAGAAACATTTAAGGAGGCCAGATAGGAGTTTCTCAAGCAAAATTTTGTTTCTGCATCATCCGCGCAGCAAAATCAGAACTCACCAATGTACGAGATGCCCTCCTAAATGGACCATACTAGTGAAGGGCAGCCTTTAGAGAAAGTAAGTACCATAAAGACTTTTCTGCAATATTGTGTTAAGTTATTGAATGATCCATCATTTGATAAGGTCTTTCAAAATATGCTATAAATATGCAACACAGAAGAAGAAGGTAAATTAGAGAAGAAAGCAATCAATCATCTCCATACAAGAAGAAGGACAAGAAGAGAATTCATACTAAATGATAATATTGGGGATTTCAACATGGGAGACATTATACTGGACTTAGGCTCTGAAGTAAATGTCCTACCTAAGAAGACATGGTAGTGTATCGGAGAACCCACACTAGGCTATTCACATGTCCAGTCGAAGCTAGCAAATAAACACAGAGTGTTACCAATTGGAAGGCTTAAAGGTGTGACAATAGATTTGAATGGAGTGTGCACTTTGGAAGATTTTGAAGTAATAGAGATAGTAGATGGCACAACATCTTACCCAACATTGCTTGAATTAGATTTGGAATTTGATAACTAGGCTATAATAAACTTGAATATAAGAAAAATCAATTTTGAATCAGGCGAATATAGAGTCATTTCACCATTAGATCCTTTAGAAGGAGAAAGGTTTGTAGAGGCCACTTTCTTGGATCTGGAAGACATAAACCAGTTGTACATAACCACCGCGCTAGAAGAGGATCATGTTAACCCAAATGAAAATGGGGTACTTAGCTAGAGAAGAATTACATCATGTGCTTCCGACTCAGACACATGCTTGGAGAATTGGAAACAATGATTACATGAAGTTTCCACAAGAAGGTGTGTAATAATAGATCACACAGTAAGATGGGATGGTATAGAGATAAGAGAACCTCCTAGTTTTCATGAGATAAATGACTTAGAGGAATTCTTGACAAAATATGAAGAGGAAGTGTTATAAAATCAGAGGCTATTCACCCTAGATATTGCAGTCAAGGAAACACATGCAAGATGGTGGGGTGATCTGAAAATCTCTTTTACACGACTATGGTTGAGTTATTATGCATGTATTGATTAACCAATTAGGAAGATTAAAGAAAGAGGAATAAGTATAGAAGATATGTGACAACCATATACATATATGCAAAACTGAAATGAAACAATAAACATAATAAAACCATAACACAAATGTGATAACAGAGTTCGGCAATCTCGCCTACGTCTCCGGGCCTTGTCTTAGTGGGCTTTGCTTATTTCTGTTCGAATATTTACAAGTACATAATGATAGTACCAAAAGGTTACAACAATGATCTGGTCGTTTTCTACCAGATCTCATGAACCCATCAAAACTGACGACACCCAAATCGGATGAACGAGGCTCCCAGAAATGGCCCGCAAAGGTACGCTCCTCAATAGCTTCCCTATATAACAATGGCCTTTGGCTCAACAATCCAGAAGCATAAACCTGTTATGAAACACCACTGATCTCCCCATGGCCTCAAGAAGGCCTGTTTTATATAGGCTTGAAGTTGGTAACCATTTCCCAACTTCCTCCCAAGATCTGGCGTCAAAAAGGGCCCAATATCCCCCAATAATGGGAAAAATCCCCCAAATCTGCATATAAAATCAATAAAAAATCCATATGCCAAAGTATAAAACCCACTTTGGAGAAAATAAATGGCTAAGCCCCTTTTCTTGTGTGCTCTCCCCCTTAATATGGTCATATGTACGCATGTGTCCAAGCGCCATCCCCCTAGGGCCTACACGTTGGCCCCTACTCCGCAAGCACTGGTCACGTGGTTGAGTCTCGGATCCGAGGGCTAAGTCGTAGCCATAACTCTCATGCCCAAACAACAAACTATGGGTCAGGGAGATAAATCATAGGACCATGCCCCAAACGGTGTACGCCCAACAAGTGACTATAGCCCCAAGGCGTATGGGATAGCCTAAGTCTCGAGCATTAAACCCCATTAGAGGAACATGGCCCTATGCATTCAGGAGCAGAGAACCATGGTTGCAAGTTATAACCACGCCAATGTATAACTCTGGTCATATAGAAGAGTCACATGGAACGTTTTGATGGGGGCTGGGGCTAGGCCCCATCCATTTCTATGCCACCATACAATACATTTTACTTTAAATATAAAGTCGTAGACTTATTTAACAAGTCACATGTATGGGAGGACTGGCTAGACTAACCTGCCCAAGGCATTAGTCTATGCAAGAGGTCCCGAGTTCAAATTCAAAGAAGTCCAAAAATTTTGCAAATGACCAACGAGCCAACCAATGGGTGCCACATGGAAGCCCATGTCTGGGCCACATGGCACCCCTCCATATGCTGATTTTTTATGCCACGTGTCAGTCAACGAGTGGACCATCTGTCAGCGTCGTACCATGCCACATGTCACAATCCGATTGGACCCAACATATGGCCTGTCAACATGTCTGTCCAGTCACTTTCTTCCACATGTCTCTGTACGACATGCCATGTGTCACCGTACATACACAACACGTGTCTCTGTATGGATGTGCCACATGTCACCCTTGCAGTGGTGACACATGTCACTTCCTTTTTGGTCCACCTGTACCTACCACATCACCTGTCTGTACGCCCAGTCACCCTACCACGTGTCACCTCTAGAAGTTGCCACATCAGTTGTATGGAATCTACCAACTATGTTTCCATGTCATCTATATGGTCGTACGACTTGTAAATTCAGTTGCCATGTGGCACTGTATGGATTGTACAATCAACATTTGTTTTGCATGTTTGGAAAAATGAACAGAACGTGATATCAAGAGCATACGATGTTTGTTTGAGCCTGTTCAAGTTGTGTTGTGTTCGTATCGACAAGGCCTACACACACACCCTTTTTGAAGCCATTATGCGAACATTGTTGTTTATACATTTCTGAGCCCTATCAAGTTCATGGATCTGAATCTAGATCATGGGGTGCACACAAAGAAACATGGTGGGATGCGCACAAATAAACAATCCAGGACTGGTATCAATGTAAATGACTACTACGCATTAGATTTGCCGCAAAACAAGGGAGAAATAAAATGCAGAGGTGTGATGGGAAAGGAACACTAGTGGAACACTTGGAGAAGTGCAGGACATAATGGAGGATGACACCACCAGAGGAATGGCATCATCACTTTATCCATACATTGGAAGGGATCCCAGGGAACTGGTACATAGATCAGGAGATGCACAAAGGAACTACAAAATGGATAGGCTTACAACAAAATTTTGTAGTAACCTTCTCATTTGAACATGAGAATCCAAACATTGATTCAGTGCTGGAGTGGATACGGGGAGTGATATTTATTGATGAATCAGAGGTTGAAATCATGACAAAATATCAACAACAGAACAAACGGATAGTTAAAGACTTACTATCATGATATCATGTCGAAGTGGAAGCACCAGATGAAGATGACCCGCACAACATCTAGATTACATAGATTGAGGGAGAGAGAGAGGTGGAAGGTCCATCTCTGTAGTAAGAATTATTTTCTCCACCAAGAAAAGTTAAGAAATTCAACATTGGGACGAATGATAATCCTAAAATAGAAAGCATTAGAGACTATTTGGATGAGCAAACAATAGAAAGAATAACAGAGTTACTACGTCAATAAAGTGAACTATTTCCAACAACCTTTACAGAGATGAAAGGCATAGCAGGGGAGTTAGGTGAGATGAAGATACCCCTAAAACCTAAGGCTAGACCTATCAGGAAAAGGCCTTACAAATTGAATCCAGTGTATACGCAGAAATCAACCTAATGTTGGAAGCTGGTATCATAGAACCAATAGAGGAATCTGAATGGATCAGTCCTACGGTAGTTCAAGAAAACAAGTAAGGGGGGATAAGGATTTGTGTAGATATGAGGAAATTCTATGATGCTTGATTACATGACCAATTCCCTAACCATTTTATAGATGAAGTTTTAGAGAATGTCAGAGGCCAAGAAGCATATTCATTTACAGATGGATTCTCATGTTACCATCAAATCAAAATAGCTCTAGAGGATAGGTATAAGACTACCTTTTCTATAGAATGGGAATCCTACCAATATGCAATCATACAATTTGGGCTGAAGAATGCACTAGATATATTTTCAAGGGTAGTCATAGCTGATTTTAAGGAATCCATACATCAGTTTCTAGAATTATATCTGGATGATTGGACTATATATAGTATTTTAAAGGACCATGTAGAAGTGTTAAGACTAATGTTGGAAATATGCAGGAAATGTCAGATATCATTAAACATTAAGAAATGCATTTTTGGTACACCTTTTGGGATATTATTAGGAAATATAGTGTGTAAACAAGGTTTACTAGTGGACCCTGCTAAGATTACAGTCATTGTGAATTTACCACCACCAAAATTAGTGCACCAACTAAGAGAAACACTGGGACATACAGGATATTACAAGAAGTTTATAAAGGGGTATGCGCAAATTACTGCACCAATGGAAAAACTATTAAAGAAGGACACAAAATTTCAATGGAATGAGGATTGTTAGCAAGGATTGGACACTCTAAAGGAAAAGATGGTGACAAAACCTATATTAGTATTTCCATATTGGGAAAAGTCATTTCATGTGCACATAGATGCATCAACTATAACACTTGGAGAAATTCTGGTGCAACCAGGAGTAGGGGACTTAGACCATCCTATAACCTTTTGTTGGCCCTTGAACAAGTTCTGAGGATCCTTGGTCATGTTCGACCTACTTTTGGGACTTTGACAGGCTGTCGAATACAGAGCACAAGTCAAAGCAGAGATCGTGGGATCTCGACCCCTTTTTAGGGCATTTTTGGTTTTGGGCTTATGTAACAGGAATGGGGATGTCGGCCCATGGGTTTACCCATGTTTAGGCCCATTTTTTAATGTATAAATAGAAATATAGGAAATGTAAGAAAGTACCCATAGTTGAGTGCTAGTACTAGATATGTGCAAGAATATGTGATTAAGACTTGCAGAGTTAAGTGAAAGTCATATGTAGTGCTTTGTGCACAAACTGGGTGAGACTTGCAGAGCTAAGTGAAAGTGATTGTAAGAGACTGTGGAAGGCTTCATGCTATAATAAAGGGAAGGAGGATCTAGCGAGGAATGAAAATCCCCTATCCTCTATGGAGTAACATATCATGGCTCTGTGCATGTAGAAGATTGACAGAAAGAAATAAAGAAGAGTTGGTGGATGTATCCCCAGGTGGGGGTGAACCACATATATCATGTGTTGTGGTTGCTTTGTGCTTTATAGTTTTTTTATGGTTCATGTGATTCATGCTTAGTATAGTAATGTATGTTTAGATGCAATTGATATAATATCTTAGTGCTTAGTGATGTGAATGAATGCTAGATATGATCTATTTCCTTATGCTAAGTGCTTCAATATGTTAGATCTGGTGGAATACTGCGCTGCACTGTAATTAGGGTTTGTATGAGCTGTGAACTAATATTAAGTACTGATGAATAATGACTGCTAAGTGCTCTATTAAGGTGTTATAATCATAGATCTATGTCCCAACTAAGGTTGCAGACACTGGAGTCCTGCAACCACCCTCGCCTCTACCTCATGTGAGACTTCATCTGATTCACAGGTGTTTCCAAAAGGGCCGGTAGTTAGGGTTTTGTTGGTGCGTTGTTGTAGCATTGAACACTGGGTCTGCCCCTTTGCCAAAAAATGGTTCCATTGTCGGGACCTGAAACTGTGATTGCTGGGAACTGAGGAAGAAGAAGCTTTGTGCGAAGATCAGACCTGAAACTGTGATTGTTGGGAACAGAAGGAAATAAAGAAAGCTATGTGAGTAGATCTGTTTCCTTAGTGCGCAGTATTCTAATTGACCTGTAAAGATTTGTGCTAAGAAAAGAAGTCATATCTGAAGAAAAGAGGCAAGATCTTGAAGCTTTGTGCTCTAAAAAAGGTAAGAATAGTGAAACAATATTCTGAAAGCTTTGTTCTTTGAAAAAGGTAAGAATAGTGAAATTTTTTAGATCTGGAAGCTTTGTGCTCTGCTGAAAGTAAGATTAGTGGAAATTTTTTGTTTCAAGAGTATGGATCTAGGTATGCTTGATAAATGTTGTCCTAAATTGAAAACTAGGGCACAACTAGAAGAAATAAGGTTTGATATGAGTAGATCTAATAGAAATAGTGAAAGATATGTTATTCCTATGCATAGAAAGAATGTTTGGACTAACAAATGGATACAGGATCCCATAAATGTTTTTTTGCAGGTTAGATAATATGATCCTAGTGCACAGTACAGGAAAGGTTGGGGACCATTTAAAATAAAAAGAGGATTAACCCTTTGTTATAGTTGCATAAGACTAGGACATATTGCCAAGGAATGCCCTAGTAGAAGACCTAGTTGTCTTTGTTGTAAAGATATGGACCATGAAGTTTTAGATTGCCCCAGAATGATTGATAAGCTGGATAGAATGAATATGGAACAAGCAAACCCTAAGAAAGGCCAAGAGACTAAGACTATGGTAGAACCTCAGAAAGAATCAGAGACTATACTATTGCAGATGAAAGAAACACCGAATGATCATAGAGATATCAACTTGTCAAAGATCTTCAAAGAAAAAGAGTGCATAGAAACAAGAATAGGAGAGTTCGACATAGAATGTGTTTTGGATGAGGAAACAAGTAAATATCATGACAGAAAGAACTTGGGAAGCTTTATGAAATCCTGATACGATTCCTTCATTGGGAGGAATATGATTATTCAGGGGAAAGATGATAACCCTATGTGGAAGACTCACCCAGGTATCTATGAGTGCTCATGGAGCTTCAACAGAGGAAGATTTTGAGGTTGTTAGAGTCATTGAGAACAACGGTCGATTTACTATGTTATTAGGACAAACCTAGATTGAGAAAGATTAGACCAGAAGAAAATAAGAGGCCCTAGAACAGAAAAAGAAGGAATTAAAAGATTTCATTACTAGGAGGATAGCACACTTGATTGCAGAACAGGAGAATAGATCGAGGCTACTTAGGACCATAAAATTGGATCACGAAGTTGAAATAACACAAGAATATTCACAGAAGACTGAAGCACCCACCCCAGATAGAGATACAGTATTACTCTCTAATCTTATGAAAGAATCTCAACAGTGCAAAGCTACTATGCCAAAAGAAGACAAGAATCAGAATGGAAAGAGGAATACCCAGACGAAGATCACCGGAAAGAAGGCTAGAAAACTTAGTAAGAAGAGAGAAAAGGTCGAAAAGTTATAGAAGGGCCTAGAGGGAACTTCACAGAAGGAATATTTGAAAAATAAGAACTTCGTCGGGATATCAGAACAATGCCCCATGGCACTTCTCCATGGTAAAGCGATATGACCGTTGGAAGCATTATAACCATTGAACCGATGTTCCAGAATGGTTAGAAAAACAAGCCCTTCAATCCAATCGTGCAGTATCCACTGCGCCCCCACCATCATAAGCACTAGAGTTGGGAGATGAGCCTACCCAAATCTGCAAACTAGCTGATGTGACTGAAGCTCGCCTTTGTCGTGCACAGGAAGAAACTAAAAAAGACACAAAGGCCTTAAAGCCAGTACAAAAAGTATTCATAGAGCAATGTTGAGTTGCACAGAAAGAGAAGGATGCGCTCCAAACTAAGTTTGAAGAAGAAAAAAAGCAGATCCAATAAGAGAAGGTTGCGCTCCAAACTAAGTTTGAAGAAGAAAAAGTGCAGATCCAACAAGAGAAAGAGCAGTTGCTTGCAGAGCAGGTGGGAGTAAAAGAAGCATTCAGCAGAGCACTTCGCTTTGTGACAAAATTCTATCAAAAGGAGGAAGACCTAGTGGAACATCAAGTAGAGCAGCGTGCAGAAGGTATCCAATAGCTTCAATAGAGAATCACATACCTTGAGCTAAAACAATTCCAAGTACCCCATAGGACGTGCGAGATCAAAGAGAAGCCACTGCCTGGAGCACAGTCAAGAGGATTAGAGCATTCACTCTGGAATGCAAACAACTAAGTGATCACAGTGCATAGAATTATGAGCGACTCACTAAAGATACTGAGTTGAAGGTACTAGAGTCACAACTCCAAGAGGCAAAGCATCAAGCAACGATAGTACATACACAGTTGAAGCTCTTGACAATAGTTGAAAGGATGAAGCGATCCCAAGAACACCGCACTTCTCAACAGCAGGTCCACACCATTCATAGAAAAGTCATGGAAGAAACTCAAAGGCTCCAACCAGTCTAGGACGAAGCTTGCCAATTGTTTGAGGAGATTGAAGGCTGAGGCACAGAGTTGGAACAAGTAGTCACTGCAGTCGAACAACGTTTAGAGAGAACTGTCAACGAAGCAGTCATCCAAGAGTTCACTGAGCAGGAGGCCCTGTCACAGCAACAGGTCGAAGCAACTCTAGCCAAGATCAATGCTTTTTAAGCACAGCTACCCAGACCAGAGTGACTCGGGATGAGTCACGGGTGAGTGTTGGGGGCTTGTTGGCCCTTGACCAAGTTTTGAGGATCCTTGGTCATGTTCGACCTACTTTTGGGACTTCGACAGGATGTCGAAGATGGAGGGAAAGTCAAATTAGAGATCATGGGATCTCGACCCCTTTTTAGGGATTTTCGGGTTTTGGGATTATGTAACAGGAATGGGGATGTCGGCCCATGGGTTTACCCCTGTTTAGGCCCATTTTGTAATGTATAAATAGAGAGCTAGGCGATGTAAGAAAGTACCCGTGGCTGAGTGTTAGTACTATCTATGTGAAAGAAGATGTGATTAAGACTTGTAGATTTAAGTGCAAGTCATCTGTAGTGCTTTGTGAGCAAACTGGGTGACACTTGTAGAGCTAAGTGCAAGTGATTGTAAGCGACTGTGGAAGGCTTTGTGTTGTAATACATGGAATGAGGATCTAGCGAGGTGCACAGATCCCCTGTCCTTTCGGAGTAAGATATCATGGTTCTGTGCATGTAGAATATTGAAAGAAAGAAATAAATATGAAGAGTTGGTGGACGTAGCCCTAGGGTGGTGGTGAACCACGTATATCCTGTGGTGTGGTTGTTTTGTGCTTTATGGTTTTTTTATGGTTCATGTGATTCATGCTTAGTATAGTAATGTATGTTTAGATGAAATTGATATAATATCTTAGTGCTTAGTGATGTGAATGAATGCTAGATCTGATTTGTTTCCTTATGCTAAGTTCTTCAATATGTTAGATCTGGTGGAATACTGGGTTGCGTTGTAATTAGGGTTTGTCTGCGTTGTGAACTAAGATTAAGTACTGATGAATAATGACTACTAAGTGCTCTATTAAGGTGTTATAATCATAAATCTGTGTCCTAGCTAAGGTTGCAGACATTGGAGTCCTACAACCACCCCTGCCTCTACCTCGGGTGAGACTTCATCTGCTTCGCAGGTGTTGCCGAAACGGCCAGTAGTTAGGGTTTTGTTGGTGCATTGTTGTAGCGTTGAAACCTGGGTTTGCCCTTGTTCCAACACCTTTGCAAGTAGAAAGGTTTTAGACTCTGAGAAGAATTAAAATAGCACAGAAAAAGAAGGCCTAGCTATGGTATATGCACTTCATAAGTTCAGGCACTATTTACTGGATAAACACTCTAAAATGTTCACAGACCATTCTTCCCTCAAATATCTAGTAAAAAATCCATTTTTGGGGGGAAGTATTTGTAGATGGAAATTATTATTCCAAGAATTTGATTTCGAAGTGATATTCAAACCATGGAAGTTGAATGCAGGACCCGATCACCTGTCAAGGGTAAACAATGGAGAAGAACCTACTAATTTGGAAGACAACTTCCCTGATGCATAGTTAATTTTAGTACAGATAGTTTATGAATAATTTGCTGACATTATTGAATACTTAAGTACAAGAGTTGTGCCACAAGACTTTAGCACCGCATAGAAGAAAAACCTAGTAGTTAGAGATGCAGACTAACAACTCATTCAAGTTCATTTATACAAGATGGGCGCAGATAGTGTTTTGAGAAGGTGTGTATTGGAACATGAAAGGCCCAGAATTTTGGCAGAAGCTCATGAAGGTATAGCAGGATGACAATATGCAGGAAAATCCATTGTGCAGAAGGTATTACATGTAGGATTATGGTGGCCAATAGTCCATAAATATGTCAGGGCATATTGCTAGAACTGCGATGTCTGACAAAGGGTTGGAAAACCCAATAGAAGGGATGAGATGCCCCTAAGACCACAATTAACTATGCACGTATTTGAAAAATGACAAATATACTTTTTTGGACCTATTAATACACCAACAAAAAGTTCGGGAGCTAGATATATCATTATTGTGACTGAATACTTAACGAGATGGGGAAAAGAAGCATTGGTCAAAGATTGTAGTGCAGAGACAACAACACACTTCTTATTTGAGAAAGTGATCACTAGATTTGGATGTCCCAGTATATTGATGAGTCACCAAGGCACTCATTTTATTAATAATACCATCAGGACGATGAATGAGGAGTTTGAAGTCTATCACTAGAAGATTACACCATATCATCCCTAGGAAAATGGAACAGTAGAAGATTTCAATAAGATTTTGGAAAATGCATTGACTAATATCTGCAATGTGAACAGGGATGATTGGGACCTAAAAATACAAGAATTATTGTGGGCATACAGGACCACATGCAAGAATTTGACAAGAAAGACACCATTCAGATTGGTGTATCGACAGAAAGCAATGGTGCCATTAGAATTTTGGGTACCCAGTTTGTGCATAGCAACAATTACCAACATGACAGAAAGAGGCGAAGTACAAGAAGGGATAAACCAACTAATGGAAATGGAAGAGGATGGGATTCTGGCAGGATTTCACCAAGAAGTACAGAAAGTAAGGGACAAATTATGGAATTATAGACATATTAAAAAGAAGATCTTTAAGGAGGGAAACCTAGTTATTCTCTATGAAAACAAATTTTTACAACACCCTGGTAAGTTTAGAATTCATTAGCTAGGGCCATATGAAGTAAAGAATGTCATAGTGGGGGATCTGTATATTTAAATGACTTGGGAGGAACATAAATGAAAGGAATGATCACCGATAGTTGACTGAAGCCGTACAGGGACAATCAACCTACTAACCCTTAAAAGTTACAACGCAATAAGAAATTCATGTATATAGTGTACTATAGTAGATATTAGGGCAAAAAGATGATAAAAATAAATAAAAAGGGGAAAAAGAATAAAAAAGGAATACAAAAATAGAAAAAGAAGAAAAACAAATAAACAAGCAGAAGTTGACTAAACCACAGGAAAGTGCAGAAAAAAAATTTGTGCATAACAATTACTGTGACAACATCAGAAGACAACACACAGGAAAAATTACACTTGGCGCAAATGCACAAAAAAAGTGAAAAACAGTTAGTATCCCAGGTATACAGCAACATCCCTTGGATGGATAGGCCAGTACAACTAGATGTGGCTTTGATCGCCAAGATCACAGTATTACCTACATTCGACACACATCCATAGGAGTACTTGAATAACAAGGTGCGCGAGAAGGAAATCGCTGAGTTTGTAAAAGCACAGTTTGGCCCTAGTAGGGGAAACAGGGGCATTGTGCTCAAGGAAATTAATGGAAATGCAATGAGGTTTGCCAAAACTATTATGGCTTGTAAGTTGCTGAGGAAATGAAGAAAATAAGAAGCTCCAGTAGGAGTCATAGCAGTAACTGCGTAGTGCGCAAAATGAGTGATGTTTAGTTGGGAACTGTACCTGGTGAACCAATTTTTCGTTGATTGCAGAGATGCACAGGATAATGGAACCGAGTTCCATTACTCTTGGCTCATCATTCTTATAGACTTAGCAGGATGGCAGGAGCCAAAGTTTTTAGCCTTATTGGATAGGAAAAGAAAATGCTATGTAGCTAGATACAAGTCCCTCTGATAGGTCAAGGACAATAAAAATCAACAAGAAAATAGCACAGTATTTGTGATGTTGTTGGAAGAAATACAACAATGTACAACCAATGTGTGGCACATTCCTGTAGAGTTAATCCAGGAAACGAAATGGATAGCCAGGTTCAAGACATCCAGGCATCACATGTGGATCCCTGCCGCAAGGGATCCAAAGAAGGCATGGTTGGAGATGAAATATTGCATTACCAAGGAAGAAGTTGAATGGATAATTAAAGATTGGTCTACGTAGTGGAAGATGCCAGTAGAAAATCCAGCGACAAAGCCAACCACGAAACAATCCACCAAGCTTAACGAAAAGGTTGAAGCACGTTCCTCAACAAAAACAAGCAGCCCAGTCAATAACACCAGAAAGGTTGTAGCGTGGAATCAACCATCAGGAAACAACACAATGCCTAAAAGAGAAAGGATGACAACAACAACGACAAGGAAAAACAACTAGCAACAGACTAGAAAGGGGGATACATCACAGGATGGTGAATAAAGGGTACAAGTTACAACAAGTGGGGCACAACCCTCACAGACAACAAGGAAGCCAACATAGGTAGAAGAGGTGCGCAAAAAGAGGAAGTATGTCACAGAATACCCAGTCATCACCCTGACAAAGGATGATGCTAAGTTAGCCATGAACAAGGTACAAGACAGGGGGGAACAAGTGATTTTTATTATAGATTCACAAAGAGAAGAGATCATGGCCAAGCTCATATAAGTCCATGAAACTATAAAAAAATTACGAAGCCAAGAAGTACCACAAGCCACAATGCAGTGACAGGAAAAGACACAACGACCCCCTATGCAGAAAGAAGGAGAGGAGATAATACAGTTGGTAGTACAAGGTAGGGAGACATTCATAGTCACTCACCAAATGATTAGAATGGATCATGAGACTATGCAGAAATCCATGGGGGAATTTGATCAATTTTAATTCATCATAGCGCAGATACCTACCAAGGCACTATACCGACTCCAGGCCAACATAATGCAAGAGGTGAAATACGAGCCCACACATATGTGACTAACTTGGATTTGGGTAGGGGAGTCATTGAAGCATTACAAATCACATGCGACCAACTGAACTTGGAGAAAGAGGAGAAGAAAGAACACGCTAATAAGTTAGAGCAGGGGAAAACAACAGTATATGATCACATCCTAGATAGTGCGCAAGAACCAGAGAGGAGAGTATAGGAGATAGGCATGAAATTGAGGGATATAGGCAGGAAATCGAGGATCTCAAAGAAAATCTTAATACTATGAATCCTCTAGAGGTTCGTGAATAGAGAGAACAACAATATGCACTCCAAATAGAAGAGATGGAAAAATAAGTGAGGGAATTCGCAGAGCTATTCGAGAGAACTGCGCAAATCTAGATCATTTTAGAAGAAGATGAAAAGGTCAAACAATAGGACCAACAAGAGGAGAAAAAAAACGCTTCCATACAGGAACTAAAGAAATGATAGAAAACAATGAGTATTATTGGGCGCTTGAAGGGCTCTCAAGAAATGAACACTCCACAGACAGAGTTAAACACAACATAGAAAAACAAGTAAGAAAGACAAACCTAATTGGAACCCCTCCAGGAACAAGAAAAATAGATGATTGCATTGCTGGAGGAAGAGGAGATGAGTATGGCACAGGAATAGTAAGAGGGCACAACATTACTACATGAAGAGATAACAAAGTAGATAGTCGAGGCACTAATAGACAAAGTTGCATAGATGAGGACAAAAGGAAAGGAACTAGCAGAGAAGTTCCACATTTTGGAAAAGGTAGTACAAGGAACGTGCACCACCTAAGTGGCTCGGGACGAGCCACATCTCATTGTTGGGGTCCTATTGGGCACATGCCTATTTTGAGAAGTAAGTATATTTTGGGCACAGGCCTATTTTTGGAGAAGGATCTGTTTTGGGAAAAGACCTAGTTTTGGAAAGGAAGACCTAATTTTGGAGCACGCATAATAGGTGGCAAGAAAGAAGCATGCAAAAAAAGAAGGAAAAGAAGCAGGCATGAGGAAAAAAAACATGGTGTATAGGAATACCATCCTAACCATGATAGGGTTAGGGTTATTGATAAGGATTGTAATGGCTATAAGCCTATAAAATAGTATAAATAAGGACCTAGGAGGTCTAGGTAAAGTGTTTGTGTGTGTGAGAGTGTGTGCATGTGTGTGTGAGAGAGAAAGATAGAGAGATATCACATCATAACAGAGAGAGTTGATTATCATGATTTTTGTGGGATTGTTGATTGTAATAAGTTTGTAGAAGATTCGAGTAAGGTAGTATTTGAGGGTTATGTCACAGGTTGAAGATCCTGATGTGATGTAGTCCGCCTCACACTAGAGGGTTCTTACCCTCAATCTTGATTATATTACTCAATATGTAATGCACGTAGTGCACGATTTTACAACAGAATAAATAAAATAAAAGAGAAGACATACCTTTGTGAACGTATCCCAAGAGGGGGTGAACCACGGTAAACCTTGTGTTATGTGTGATTGTTAATGAATGATTTACTTTTTGTTGATATTTAGCTTATGAATGAATGGTTAAAATAGATATATCATCATGCATGCATAGGTTTGAAGATGAATACATCATAGAAGTAATTGAATGGTTAACAAGGATAATTCATAAGGAAGAAAGAACACAACCACATATCCCCACTCATTCCTAGACTGAAAACACATGAGTATTTCAGTCACCCATAAAATCTATCTTCGGTGAGACTGCATTGTACACTTTTTTCACAACGTTTCCTTTTGGTTTACTAGGAGGGACGATAGTTTTTGAGGGTTTTGTTGGAAACCTATTAAGATATGAACCTAGTTCAGCCCAAGAAAAAGTAAGAGAGAAACAACCAACAATATATAACAACAACACTGAATTGGAATGAGCGGAGAGCCTTTATATATAGATGAGGCTTTTACATCCTTCTCATTCTTTAGTATTTTCTATCTCCTAAAACCTAGCCTAGGAGAATTACAAAAAGTGACTTGTCATCCACATAATTAAGGAGACCAATTCCAACTATAAGAAAAGCATGCCACATGTACATAAAACCCTCATGACAAGTGGATGTCTCACAAAAGGAGGGCCCGATTTGGTATAGGAGCTCAACATTCCATTGAAGAAACATAGTCCAATCCTCAAAACATATTGTAGAATCCTTCCAAGTGAAGAAAGGTCCAATTTCTAGCCTCCAAATGTGGAATGAACTCATGGAAAGAGTAATAAATTCCCCAAGAAGTGGACGTCCTTAGGTAGTTTTTTGAGTCTTTTTTTTCCTTAAGTCATTTAAACATGGTGTATTCTTCATTGAGTCCAGTCATCAAGTCTTGGTCATGTCAAATGATGTTAGTAGATGACTAAGTGAGTCATAGAGTATAAAGAGTTGATTTTTTCCTAAATGACCCATAATTACTTTCAAAACATGATTTGACCTTTGTTCCATCATTATTCTCCATGATGGTGAACTCATAGCGCATGTGGTCACTTTTGTATGAGAAGTTCTACCAACTCAGCAGAAGTTGCGAGCGCAAATCATGATTCTTATATAGGGTTCTCTACGAACTTGTGATATTGCTTTGTTTCATCATTTCAAACCTGATTTGATTCGGGAAAGCACATCGAAGAGATTTCTGGAAGCTCGATAGTCATCATTAAGTATTCAAATTTTCCTCCAACACTCATCCAACCATTAGTTTTGAATTTTCCATAGGGATTTTTTGTATGATTGAAAGCATTTTGTTGGTTTTTAAACTAAATTTTGTGTACAGAAGTGTTCTCTGCAACATACTTTTTTTCAAATGGCTCCAAGGAAATATCCTACCCCCAGGAAGAGTCTAGTCTCTTTGGTTTTGATCCCACTGATACCACTCTGATCAACAAAACCCTAACCATGTGGACTCCTTCAAGTGCATGGGATGTTGGAGGTTTTTCCATAAGCTCGAAGGATATCATCTGGAGGTTTCAAGAGACTTTGTGTAGAATTACAGGGATGGTAAGACACAGGTTAGACCCTTGGAAATCCATTTGATAGTGGATTTGATTGCATAAGTGACTGAGATTCCTAGGTCAGGGGAACTATGGTTCAAGGAAAGGATATTAGAAGAGGAGTACTAGTGTAAAGACATGCTCAATCATGAGCATAGGGGAGTTGATTTGGTGAAGGGTGTGCTAAGGAAGTGGCTGCTATAGGAGTATGATAAGTTGTTGTTCATAATTTAGATATTTTTACTTGTGATGGGAGATACAGCTGGATTTCGCAATACCATTTCAAACTACTTCTCCATTTCACTGGTAAGAAGGAAATAGACTTACCTTATTTCCTTTTCATGAGTTTGCAAAGAATGATTTCATTTTCACAACGAAATCCTGATAAACTCCAAAAGTCCATTTTTCACCATGCATTAATCAAGCTCATAGTCATTGAACATTTGAATAAGGAAGGGAAGGATTGGCCCACTTTACTGTTTATATCTAACTACCAAATTAACTTGCCTCTTTCTCCTTCAAAACTCAAAACTCCTAGGAAGAAGATTGTAATACCTTCCTCTTCTCCCTCATCTGAAGTACCACAGTCCTCTTCTCCCTCTACTCCCTCTGCTCCTTCTGTTGAAATACTACATTCCTCTCAAGAAGACCCCATTCCTCAAGAACCTCCACCTATCCAAGTGTATAAAAGAGATAAGAGAAAAGGAAAGGCTAAAGAGCTAGTTACTGAAGAAAAATTAGAGCCTCCTATGGAGCTTCCTCTAATGGAGATAGAAGATAATCCTAAGACTATCCAGGACAAAATTGGTACACTAGACCTCAGAAGGTCATCCATGAGAAAAATTGTATTAGCAGAGGAACCTCGTCAAAGTATCGAGGTTATCAAGAATAGAACTAGATTGTCAAAATTCAGAGTTTGTCCTCTTGAAAAAGAAGCACTTGAAGACATAGTCCAATTGAGTGAATCTCCACCAAAGTCAGCTCCAGAGATAGATCAAGGACCTAAAACAAATTGGGCTCAATTACTCAAGGATGCAGACAGACAACTCAAAGAAGTT
>SNQJ01S0151569.1:0-23056 GCA_010110895.2 Picea sitchensis
GCACCATTGCACTTAGCCATTCATATCACCTCTAGAATGAATGTGCTTTGGATTCTCTTCACCATTTCATTCTAGTTGCTCATTTGTAAGAAGAGCTCGATATTTGGGGGTCCAAGAGCCCTCCCTTGGAGGAAGAGGGGACCCAAAGTCTCCCTTACTCTTTGGTGTTTTATTTCCACTAATACAATCGTTTCCATTGGTGACATGAGTCTTGTTTGTTTCTTGTTCTTATGTTCTTATGCACTATAGTTTAATTGTTTTTATCTTTCTTAGTTTAATTCTTTGCTTATCTTTCATGCTTTATCCTTCTAACCTTTTCCTTTAATGTTGTCTTGCCTAGCTGACCCAACTGGGCTTGTAAGCACCATTATTTTTCTCATTTAAGTGACAAAAGAGGTGCAACAGATTGGCGACTCCACTGGGGAAGAGGTATCAATTTCCTACCCCATTTGGGTTATTTTAGTTCTTATTTTTGTTTCTTTAACTTGCAGGGATCATAACTGGCCCAAGATGACCTGGAAAAGGCCAAGTTCAAAGCTGAGCAGGGAGAATTTCATCCAAAATTTTCTTCACAGACGTGTAACAGGCAGTGCATGCAAGTTTTAACCCACAGGCATGTCTTCAATGCACATACACCAAAACCACTATATCGCTCAACGCCTTCTGCGCACCTGCGCCCATAAATCGCTTTCAGTTCGTGCATTGGCGCTCAGAGCACCTCTGTCTATTCTAAGGCCCAAGCACATGTGCAGAAAAACATACATTGTAAGCTTTTTCTGATCTGTGGAAGGTCCATAGCCTTCTTAAAGTTGATTCCATACATATTGTAATATGCACCACACTTACATTCCCTCTCGATATAAAGGGAATAGTCAAAACGTAGGCACTTAGGGGGTTAAAAAGCATTATTTTTCCTCTTTTGCTTTCATGTTTCCACATGGATGGCTTGCTCTGATTAAATTTTAAGTTGGAATCATTCTACATCACATATAAAACTTGCATTGGGACCATAAATTGGATATCAATCGTTGAGTATGCTCTTCTCTCGTGCCCCAAAGAGATATTGAGAATTAGAAAGAGGTTGAAGGAAAATTCCATCTCCCTTAAAAAGGATAAAATATTTAGGAGAGGACAACAACCCCCTCGGGACTCCTCTTAGTTTATTTTTTCAAACACATCTTAAGATTATAACGGGCCCATACATGCCCACATGCTACAAAGATAGGATAGTGTTGAAATTTACTTTCTTAGATTAAATCACTAGGGAAGTTTTAAGGTTTTGTAACAGTCCCATACATTCCCACATATCCACAATCTAGGATAGTTTCAAAGCTTTCTTAGATTAAATCACATTAGGGAGTTAAAGGAATAGTGAGGACCCACATGTCCACATGCTAGTTTCCTAGGGACTTTAAAATTCCGCAAGGTTGTACCAATGACATTTAGTTAACTAGGTAATCAATACTTGTAAGGACCAAACGAAGTCCACATGAAACAAGGTGGCACCTAATTTATTAAAAATATTCGCACACTTTCACTTGATTCACACATAAAAGTCACTACTCACTCACATAGTTTTCATCTCGAAACGTGGAGGTTGAAGTAAGTTTCCTCCAAAGGGATTCTGAATCACCCTACCCTTTTCTTGACGAAACTATCTACTCCCACTTAAATTCAACGAGATTGGCTCACACCCCCAATATCTCAAACAACCACACCTAAAATATTTCTAAAAACTCACTAAGTTTTCCTCCACAGGAGGTGCCAAAAGACATTTTTTAGTCTAGGTAGGATTTTGGGGATAAGCATCCAAATAACTCCCTATTATCTGGTTCTCACATCTTAAAACAATAGAAGTTGTCAAATAGGGAACTTTAAATCTTCCAAGTCAAGTGTTCCTAACACCATAAGGCAGGGAGATACCCGTAAAGGGTTGAAGTCCGAGTTCTGGTTGTTCTGTGCATCCTCCATTGAGGCACCCACCTCTTGGACGAGATCCAGCCCATGACCCATTTCTTAGGCCAAAAATCTAAATGTCTCACTTTGACTGAGGTACCTAGTGACCAAAGTTTAGGACATCTACCCAAGTGGAAATTGTGGGCTGCAATTGCACCTTGATCGGATTTTGTTTGGCTATTGGGAAATATCTCCAGCTCTTTCAGGATATGCACCCTCTACCCCTCATTATAACTGATTACTTCATCCTTCACTAGTTCCTCTTCTAGTGGCTTTAGACCCCATTGTTGAGTGATATTGGAAGGTCCAGTGTTGTTTGAGAGGAAGGATGTTACGTCTTTTAGGACAAGAGCATTTGTTTTCTTTGTTCTCCCACGCAGACAAAATCCACCTACCCACATGTATGCTTCTTTATCAATTGATTTATGTATGATGTTCTTGTGATTACATACAATTGTGAGATATATTGTGAAGGTCCAATTTATATAAAGTCTCTTGTTCATTAATTTATCTCATCACCATTTGCACACATCCACCTTGCTAGTCGGACATCATACGTGACCCACCGAATTCCCATCATTCCAGACACTTGCTAAATCTCCTTCCCATTCTAGGGGGAGTTCCTAGTCTTGCCAACTCATCGGCCATACTTCCCCACACCCCTGTGAGTGCTACTTTCTTGGGATCAGCTTTTCTTGGTTCCACTCTTCTTGGGTCCACTTCCCAAGGTCAAACATCCCCACACTCTCCTTTCCATGGAAGCAGGGGGCCAACTTCTTCTCAAGGGGGAAGTACAAACCCACCTAGTCCCCCTCAAGGGTCAGGTGCACAAAACACTCTCACTATGGCTGGAACTAATCCTCCACCACCACCTTAGATGCCATACTTGGCTTCCCTCAACATAACGGATCTGACTAAACTCACCAATGATCCTATATCGCACAACCCCACATGGCCAACAATGCCTACCAAACTGTCTTCAGACATCCCCAAGTTTTAAGGAAAACTAGGAGACAATATCACCAACCATATCATGACCTTTCACTTATGGTTCTCTTCAAAAAGCATCATGGACGATTCCGTCCGATTGAGGTTATTTCAACGTACACTCATTGGCCCATCAGCTAAGTGGTATGTAGAAGAAAAATCTGGGTCCCATGTGACCTTTGAATCCTTGGCCAAAGCATTCTTGACCTTCTCTCAACTACCAATTCGTCATGACAATGGCCTCGAACTACTATCGAAATTTAAACAAACCTTCGCCATGCACATCACTGAGCACATTCACGAATGGCGTCGGTGACGTAGTCTCTGCAAAGCTGAAGCTACTCCACAACAATGTCTCAATTGGTTCCTCAAATCACTTGTTTCCCTCCTTGCCAAAGATGTGGCCGCCACCTTACCTCAGTCTGAAGAAGAATCCATTAGCAAGGCCCAACAATTTGAACTCATTTACTCACAGTCAGGGTACTTGTATACAGTACTACTTGACGCCTCGAGACCCATGCCATTCAGCCAAGACAAACCTGGGATGTCTCACTCAACATATGGATTGATTGGTACCACTACACACCACAATTCACATCCCCAAAAACCACTAGTGTATGGAACCCCTCAATATCCACCTGCATATGGCGGACACCCTTATTATAACCCTCCCCCTTATCCACAACCATACCCTTTGACCTTTCCTCCGCCCACCAGTTGACCACCACTAGCACCCACAATACACCCCATAGCTCAACCTAGTTCTTGTACCCCATCCACCTCTGCTTACACCCTAAGTACTAGTGAAGCCACCACGCCTTCCTATGCATCCTACAGATCATTACCACAGCATAATCCATACTTTCCATTTCCCAGTCCCCCCCAGCCTATTCCTTCACCACAAGGACAACCACATTCTGGGGTTAACTTTGTTCAACCATATCCCGTTTAGCAATACAAAAATTTTGAACAACTGAATACGGCTAATCCATCCCACCAGACGAACAATGCCAATAAGAAAGGGAAAAACCGAAACCATAATAATCTCGAACCAGGAGGCAACCAGAACAAACCTATAGGGGGAAACCAGAACCAAGGGAACTAGAACCCTCAAGGGGGCAATAACAAAAAACACCAAGGAAAGAACAACAACAATATTTAGACAAACTTCCCTTGTGCCCTTTGCGGTGAGTATGGCCATTATACTCACCATTGACCCCAAATTGCAGACTTCAAATGGATGAAATAATCTGGTAATGGACCACATCTGCCAGCCCCGCCTGCCCCCCAGCAGGCCCCACAACAATATGTGTAGCACCCACCCCCAGCTGTGTTGCAAAACCCCATACCACATTAAGGGGTGATGAACACCCAACAAGAGATGCACCCTGCCCCACCACAGGCAGGACCATATCACAACCCAGGCACTTTGGCAGATCGAACTATCCTCCTCACTAGTGAGGAAGAGGTCCTTCTACAAATGCTCAATCATCAATACAACACCCCCTCTGACCCGACTCCCACTACCTCGGAGGCCACCCTAGTCATGACTGACCCACCTTTGATGATTCTGCACCCTAATACTGAAACACCTCTTCACATCCCTCACATCCCATTGTGAAGGAATGTCCAGAACCCTCAAGCTAGGGCAACCCACAATTATAGTCCGGTCGATGACTTGGCCCAATCCCCCGCTGTCATGTCAGTCTTAGAAGTTCTTCAAACCTGTCCTGCTCAAAGGAAGTCATTACTTTCCACTCTGGTGGAAGTCGAACCTATCGATACTCGACTCATCACATTTGATCTCGACAGTGGAGAACCTCGTCTCCCCACTCTTGTCACTTTTCAAATACCGGTTAAAATCTGGAACATCACAGTTCACCGCTGCATCATTGATGAAGGTGCATCCACATGCATCATGTCCAAAAATGTTTGGCAGAAATTTGGCTCTCCAGAGCTAATACCATCTGCTATTACTCTGAGGACTTACGACGGATGACCCTCATCTCCCAAGGGGCTTTTCCAAAATTTCCCCACCGAACTCGGGGGAAAAACTATCCTTATTAACATTGAGGTTATAGATGCTCCACTCGACTACAATATTTTGTTTGGTCGTAGCTACATGTATGCTATGAAGGAAACCATGATGTTTTGCCATAACGAAAAGATCATTACCATTGATCAGGTATCACATTATTAGTCTAACCCTTCATCCAACATCGACAACATCCTCCCTTTCGTCCACACTAATTTGGATGCCTATCCACTCATCGAGATGGGCCCTAGAATTTTTAAGGACCCATCCTTACTAGGGACATACCACGGAGCACCACCACTCATCCATCCTTCCTCACAAGTATGTGTCATCTCCACCAAAGGAATGAAAACTAAAGATACTCTCCCTCCCATTGAGGCCCCTATTATCCTTGACATCCCACTAGTCGCAGAACTCCTCCCTCAGGAACCTCCTCGAACTTGTTCATCTCTACCCATTCCTGATCTTCCCCTCCCCCAAGGCCCTATCCCGGTTTGGGAAATAGTCCCCCAAGCCATTATCCAAATCCCTTTATTTTACCCCCCACCGGGTGTACAAGCTTTCCAAGTAGATGCAACGCTCACCCTTCCTAACATGGTGTTGGCAATCCCAGTATGGTATCTATATCCACCTGAGATGGTCCCTCAACCATCCCTCCCTCCCCAAATAGAAGGAATCTCGATGCAAATTCCCATACTTACCCCCACCGTCCCACTCACACCCCCACTCGTTAACACCCCTGCTACAGCTGGGGGCAGACGAAAAAAGAGGGAACCCACTGCGCCACTTCCCCCATGTGTCCAACCTCCTTGCGCACTATGGGAGAAAGACAAACACCCCACCAACAATTTCCCATCTCTCCCCGAGTTACGTAATCTCATTCAACTCCCTCGAGCAGCACCACCACTTGTCGCTTCCTCCAGTACTGCCACTATCTCCCAGAACACAAGTAGCAAAGGATTGCGAACCAAATTTGCATGCGCCATCTGTTCAGAATATGGCCATTATACACACCATTTTCCATCATTACCTCAGTTCTGGCAGACGCTAACAGCCGTATGCGAGAGATTTCAGCAAAAACCCACCCCAACACATGTCATCGACATCCATTATGTCACGACTTTAGTCAACGAACATATGAGATGTCCTTGCTCTCTATGCAAATCACTTGATCATTTCACATATCAATGTCCTATGATCATTGAATACAGGCGTCACCAACTGAACCTTATTCAAAATCCTACACCGCCTCCTCCAGCAGAACCAGTGAGTACCCCTAGCCCATCAATTGATATGGTTCATATCATTTCACCGGAACCTACGACACTCCCTACTCCCCCATGGATCCTAGATGATTTATATGAGGATTTACCCACAAATCCCCTCAATTCTCCAATTCATTTCCCCATGGAAATTTTATGCCCAACTACTATTTTCAACCCACAATATCTCGATATTTGGTTTATGTCAAGCGAGCCATCACAACCTCCTTACGATATCCCCTCTACATCGTCACCACCAAACAACAATGCCACGGTGACAGTCACCAAAGTCACTCCTTTAGATCCCCTATATTCTTGACAGTTTCACTGCGACGAAGATATCCTTGAGGAGTTAACTAAACCCAATTTCCCATGGGACGCGCTCCACCACAGAGCGCTTTTTCCTTCATAGGAAGTCGTCTGGCCTCCTAACCAAAACCCCATCTACGCAGTCGAAACCAAAGATTTTCTCCCGTTAGGGAATATATATTGGCTCAAAAACCCTATCCCTACCCACGACGCTTTCAAAGAAGGAAATATGGCCAATATTTCCCCCACCATGAAAATCGATATTTCCATCAAGTCTAGATTCATAGAGGAAATTACCATTGGCGCCGCATGCTCTCCTGAAGAAATCACTGCCTACAAATATCTCTTCCAGGAATACCGGGACATCTTTTCCTGGTCATACATAGAGATGACCAGCCTTGATCCCTCTATTGTCGAACATCGTATTGACACCTAGCCAGATATCACACCTGTTCGTCAAAATCAACATTCGTTACACCCATCCAAAGCAGCGGCCATCAAAGCCGAAATTGACAAATTGCGTGCTGCAAGGTTCATATACCCCATCGCATATACATCATGGGTCTCCAACCCCATCCCTATCAACAAAAAATAGGGCACTATCTGTGTTTGTACAGACTTCTGCGATCTCAATCACGCCTATCCCAAAGACAACTTTCCATCGCCCTTTATCGACCAAATTATCGATGATTGCATCGGTCACGAGGCTCTGTCCTTCATGGACGGTTTCTTTGGTTACAACCAAATTCAAATCCACCTAGTCAATCAGTACAAAACTGCATTCACTACCCCCTGGGGCACTTTTACATATCGTTTCATGCCTTTCAACCTCAAGAACGCAAGAGCCACTTTCCAACACGCCATGAAATATATTTTTCATGATCTCGCTGAAATCATTCTCGCCTACTTGGACGATCTCACTGCTCGCTCTAAAAAATGCACTCAACATCTTAGTGATTTATGAATCATCTTCCAACAGTGTCGTCAGTACAACATCTGCTTGAATCCCCTCAAGTTCGTGTTTTGTGTCACTGCTGGCCTCCTCCTTGGGTTTATCGTTTCCCAACGTGGCATTACAGTGGACCCCCTCAAGGTCCAATCCATCACAAAAATTCCCCCACCACAAAATTCATGCCAACTGCAGAGCCTACAAGGCAAAGATAACTTTTTACGTTGCTTTTTCCATGATTACGCCACTCGGGCACATGGTTTCCTTCACCTCTTACATCATGGTATCCCATTCCAATGAGACGGACATGCCCAAAATGCTTTTGATGATCTCAAAACGACCTTCTCCAATGCCCCGTTGATTAGTCCACCCGACTATAATCATGACTACATCCTCTATATCTTGGCCTCAACCGTCTTAGTAGAAGGAGTTCTCATCCAACTAGGGGACGATGATCTTGAGCATGCCATTTAATACATTAGTAAAAATCTTTCAGGGATACCCTTGAAACACAACCACAAAGAAAAAATGGCTCTTGCAGTTGTCCTCGCAGTCCAGAAATTGCGCCATTACATCTTGCTTCAAACTACCAAAGTTGTCGTAGATTCCAACCCAATGCACTACTTGCTCAGCCGACGACAAATCAATGAAAATTTTTCCTGATGGATCGTCATCCTTCAGGAGTACAACCTCGAATTTTCAACACCCAAGAGAAATAAATCCCTTGTCCTCACCGAGTTCATTACGACATTTCCCTTCGATATTACCAGTAACCCCCTTCAATACTGACTTCCCCGACGAACATCTCTTCTACATCCCCTTGGATGACCCATGGTATGGTGATCTTCTCGTCTACCTCTGAACACAGAAATTCGGAAACCACCTTTCCCGAGATGATCGTCGACGTATTGGCCACCAGGCCCCCTGCTACCTACTTATTGGTGATATCTTATATCAGCGCGGGTTTGACATTGTACTCCGCCAATGTTTGATTGTTGTCAAGGCCGATCAAGTCTTGAACAACTTCCATAGTGGCACTTGCGGGGGCCACCTCTAAGGAATATCCACCACTCAAAAAATCATTCACACCAGTTATTTTTGGCCTACATTGTTTCATGATTGCATCAAGGTTGTGAAGTGATGTAACAACTGTTAGATTTATGCCAACAAAGCACGAGAACCACCTACTCTTTCACACCTAGTCATTACTGTCGGCCCCTTTTGCAAATAAGGCATAGACTTCATGACTTTCAACCCTCCATCCAGCAATGGACACAAATATATCGTCGTGGCATTCGATTACTTCACCAAGTGGGTTAAATCCATGCCTACATTTAACAACACTGCTGACACCGCAACACGCTTATTCTTCAACCATGTCATCTCCCGCTTTGGTGTCCCACTAGAGCTAGTCTCCGATCATAGGAAACATTTCTAGAATGAGATATTTGTCGAACTCTCCTCTCGGTTAGGCTTCTCCCACGAGTTTGCCTCCCCATGCTACCCTCAGTCCAATAGACAGGTAGAGGCGGTCAACAAGGTCCTCAAAACCATGTTGCAGTGCATGGTTAACAAACATAAGACCAATTGGCACCATATGTTATTTTCCGCGCTTTGGGATTATCGCACGATAGGGAAAACTGACTGGTTTCACACCATTTCATCTAGTCCATGGGGTCGAGGCCACTTTTCCCATCGAGTGCGAAATTCCCACCTTACACACCGCTATTGAGATATTACCTGCCACTTCTCCAATGGAGCAGCGTTTGTTGAACTTATAATCCCTGGATGAAGATCGTCGATCTTCATTACAGAACAATGAGGAAGCCAAAACATGGTCTAAAGCCACTTTTGATCGCCATGTCAACCTTCTCTCATTCAATGAAGGGGACCTCGTCCTTGCTTACGATATCACTCACGATACCCTTGGCATGGAAAATTTGAGTCACTATGGCATGGACCTTACATCATCCAACATTTCCTCACTGAAGGTACATACATTTCGGCCTCTCTCGAAGGCCACCCTCTCAAAGAACACGTCAACAGGTTGTACTTAAAGAAATTTTACGCCTGAGCATAGCCATACTACACTAGGATTTTTCTTTTTGTACATTTTTTTTGTAGAGTTTTTAATCTTCTTTCTCCCATACCTCACATCTAATATACCATTTATGTTATTTACAGATGCCTCCTCCATTGGCCTACCACATCGGTTATTCCAACAGAGCTAGCCGTTGGACACATAATCTCGCTTCGGCCACTTGGGCATTCTATTCACCCTCACATGAACTTCTCCACTCCAATAACATATGTTTGGATTCAACAACCAATAACCAGACAGAGTACATGGCCATTATCGGCCTCCTCCCTGAGGCCTACCATCATCATATTCTTCACCTTAGCATCTTACTAGATTCCCAACTCGTCGTCCTCCAGTTCAACAATGTGTACCGTGTCCACGATCCTTGCCTCTTTCGAAAATACCTACAAGTTAGACTTTTATCTCGATATTTTGATTCCATTACATTTACACATATTCCAAGACAACTTAATCAAATAACAGATAACATGGCTAACCTAGTGTTAGATTGGCATTTATCACATCAAGTTACCAGTACGCATACATCACACATCAATAATATGTCGCAGCATATAAATTAGACATCGTCATCAAAAAACATTAAAAACCATCAACACATGAGAACACCACAAAGATCCCAAAATGTGTATCCATCTATATATATATATATATATATATATCAGTCAATGTCTCATCAGTGTTTACAAAAAATAATATATAGAATATACCATCCATAGGTAGGTGAACCACCTTACCCCTATAGATACAAAAATGGTGCCACCTCAACACATACAAAATGGGCTCACCAGCCTATATCAATACAAAAATACATAAACATAGAAGCACTCATGGTGCCTCTAGAGGTCCTCCACTTTGCCCTCTTTCTGGAGAAGGGACCCCAGCAGCTAGGGGTCCCTCAGGTCTTGGAGGCAGTCTCCCAGTCATCGTCGCCACTGCTACAGTCGCTCTCCGAACCACAGTCTGCCATGCCACCGGAACACACACACACTGTTCTAGGACTCCCTCATCCAGGATCCATGACCACATTCCCTCGGGCACTCTCTGTAGTATCGCCTCCAAGCGGCAACGAATATCCTCAAAATATCCCCCGGCCTCTATCGGAGGAGCATGCGATGGTCCTGCACGGGGGTCATCAAAACGACGTCACTTGGACACTCTCTCATCATCAACGGGCCTCGCCCTAGCATCATCACACCGTCATCGCTCTCCTACCTGCGTCTCTCCCTACGGAGGTCTCACTGGCCCCTGACGAGCTGGTGCCCTAACCAACTCAATCTAGCTCCCATGCGGTCCCACATCTGCACATACAACAAAAATATGGTAGCATCAACATCCCTCTATACATAACATGCATGCTATACTATCTAAAAATCAAGTCATCAACAATCACATCATACCTCTACGATCAAACACCTCTCCTGGAGGTAACACCATCTCCGGATCACCCCAGAAGTCCACCGCACAATACGGATATTGCAGTATGATCTGCAGCATCTGTCGCCACACCTGTGCAGCCTCGGTCGTGAAGTAATGGCCACTTTCCCCACCACCATGACAAACCAGGATCGTCGACCACCACCTTAGTCGTGGCTCTTGTACACCAGGTGCACCCAACAACACTATAGGGCGCAACATTAACACCCTCTCCAAAACCCATGCAACCAAGATAGACCCAAAGAAAAAATCCCCTGAGTCAGCAATACGACACCTGTCCAACTGCCCCACCATCTTGGCATGGAGCATCACGCCCCAGGAAAAATGCTCAGCGGCCATTGTCCGCTCCATAATCCTCAACTAACCTCCACTGATCCGCTGAGTCACAAAAGACCCATAAACTCTCACAACCATCATTGTCACACAACGATGAACAAGGGCGTCCATTGCTCCAATACTCACAACAGAGAATGACATGAAGTTCTCCCTCGTGCNGACAACCAACTACCCATCCCCAGGTACTACGAGCTCCGTCCGTAAGGGACTCCCCTGAAAAGGGAGCCCATTCAAAAAATATATATCCTCCACCGCAGTGAAGGCCAACTGCTCACCCTGCACCATAAAGAAATGCATATCCGGACTCCACATCTGAATCAAAAACTGCAAGAGGTACTAATGGGCCTGTATCAGAGGGCACTCCAATAAATTCAACAACCCACAAGCTACCAAAGTATCACGGACCGCTAGCTCCTCATTGGTCACTGCCTCCCTAAGGAGTGAACAATCTCTCTCTCTCTAGTGAATCGACATTGTTCAAATGATCACCTGCATCCACATATACAACACTTGATCAAAAATCATAACCCATAAAATTATCAAAATATCCAAAAAATAAAAGTTTTTACACCCTTCATCTTTGCCTCACAAGCGCAGTTGTTTTTTCCCACTGGTGTGCACAGATGCACGCATGTTCATCCCCTATTCATGCACTCATGCACGACTATCATCCATACAGGGGTGCATTCATGTGCCCCTATCACACATACAGGCACACATCATAGCACGCTTGTTCACTACACAACTGCGGATGCATGCACAGCTGTTAGGGGCACAAACACACATGCATGCGCTGTTGTGACTTACACAAGCGCGCATGCCATGCACACCTATTTTCCCCACTAGGGCACCCCCATGCGTGGATGAAATAATTACAGGTGTGCACCCATGTGTGCACATTTCTCGATCCCCCGTGCACTAGGGGGTCCACACCCACAAAACCCCCTATACGGCCCTCCGTATAGGCCCTGCCCAAAAATAGAAACCCTGATTCTATGCAGGACGATACGACAACCAACCTGAAGCTCGTTTATCCTGACTCGGCTGCCTCGATCTCCTAGAATATCCCAATATCCTCTCCAATCTCTTCTCCACTCAATAAGACAATAGGTACAAATGAGGTGGCATTATGGGCCCTACAACTATATATAGTCCATTTTGCCAAACTTCCAGACTCATTTCGGGGAGCTTCGGGTGTCCTTTTTTCAATCCGTCTCCAGCCACGGTATAAGGACCCCATCACCTACACCATTCCATTCCCTGGGACACTTTCCATCCTCATCCCCTAGGGGTCATTGTTCTCATCTAACGCTCCGGTACGCATGCTTACATTCACATATTATTGAATAACTGTTATATGATCTTTCTCTTCAGATATTGTTCACGTCGGGTATTTGGTTTTCATGTGTGCAGGTACTTGATCATTACATATCAGTGGTATCCTTCCAGTTATATTATCGACACTAGCATGTAGTCATTCCCTCTGAATATCAAATTGCATCTCCCAGTCACACCCTCCGATCTTTTCCTCTAGGATCCGTATATCCGACTCTACAGTACTGTCACCTCCACTGCATTTTGATACTGACACCTAGTATCACTCTCCCCCACATGAGTTGTCCCATTCATAGTCCCCTTGACACTTTGACACTCATGTTGTTTTCACCCTTTACGGATGGGAGTCCTGATAGTATTATGCATCGTCGAGAACTAGCCACATACCCATTCTCCTCATTTTGCTAGCCTACCCAATGGAATCCCAAATTACTTCATCATGGTTCTAGTTTTGACTGCACCTCCGCAGTATCATCAACCATCCATTTCACCCACCATCAGTTTTCCCATCTGCAAATTTTCCTCCATACATTTCCCTAATATAGAAACCCGCCTATGGGGCCCCCACCCTCCACTTGTTTTTCGAGCATCTTGCGCCCTCATCCGACCAAGCCATCTCACACTGGGGAACCCATTTTTGTATCTGCAGAGTTATCCCAACTTATCTTTTATTCTTTTCGTAATTGTACAAACCCTTTTTCCTCATTTTCATAGATTTTTGTTGTCACCTTTAGCGACCTTCCTTTCCCCGGAAATTCAACCCTTGTCGCCCTTGGTCGGGGAATTTTTCACTTCCCAGCATCAATGAGATTATCCATAAACCTAGAGTATCCTACAACCCATACACCTTTTGATCTCTATGTTTATCCATTTTGTCATGCCTCTGACACAATTTACCCTCATCTAGTTGTCCCCCTGACACTAGATTCAGTTTCGCAGTTGTTGTCACTTTACATCTCTCCCCAACCAACGACAGTCTTGAGTCTCACTACTCTTAGACTTCGTCCATGTTACTCATTAGTTCTTTATTTTATCCGAGTGGATTCTGTGAAGCCCTCTGCTTCGCGAAGTCCCGTCTCCCTTTCTGTCGACATCAACACGGTTTCCAGAAGGGTGACCATATATTGACTCTCATTACCTTTACAATGAGGAGTCTCAGACTACATAGGGAAAACCACCACTGTTCTTTGTTGTCTTTGACCCCCTTAACACTCGACTTCAACATTATCTCATGTTACGGTGGGTCTTACTTTGCGACTATTGCAGTTGTTTTATCTTAGCCGAAGACCTCTGAAATTTGATAGACTATCAATGTCTGCACATTTATCGACACTTCCCACAGGTGTCCTTACTTCTTTTTCAGATCTTGTTCACCATCAGAATTGTCCTTTGTTATTATCAAACCGCCCTGGAGGGTGTTGCAGTGATCTACATCCACAACATCTTTAGTCATTGTATTTTGAGTTACATGACACAAGAATGGGACATGTCCACCTCGTTTGTACATAGTTTTATTTTTTCCACACCCTGGGAAAAGCTTGGGTCCTATAGGTCCCCCTCTCCTTCCAATGGATTGCTCTTGATAATATTCACAACTCTCTTTCTTACATAGGTACTATCAGTAGAATAAACATTTATGTATTTCGACTATACGTATACTCTTCACCTCACACATCAGGGGGCATCTATTATCACTGAAATTTTGTCCGCAAATGGTTACAAGAATCCAGCATCTCAAAACAGCTATTAGTTCACCCATGGAAAAAAATATGTATTTTCAAAAGGCCCAAAAATATACAATCAACAATAAAATCAGCATGCGCTAAGACTACACATGGAGCACGCGCACATGCACCATTCATAAATGCTGGAAAAATCGCACATGTGCATGATGTGCGACTGTGGATGCAAAAAACTGTGCATCCCTCAAAACGGCACATTTATGATATTGGTTGACCTCCCACCCACTTCTGGTTCAGCTTCCAAGTCAATTTGACATCCAAATCTCGGCTGAATCTGGCTAGGTGGCTGGTCAAAGACCTAAGGGTGTCCTAAATGGCCCCTTGTTCACACTAAAAGTTTGTTGAATAATTCCTCAAAGTTATGCTATAAAAGGAGTCCATGGGTGCACTACATTTTCAAGGGAATTCATTTGTATTGTTATGTTGCTGATATTCTCTTGGAGGATCCTCTTTCCTCATCAAGAGTATGCTAGCACCATTGCACTTAGCCACTCATATCACCTCTAGAATGAATGTTCTTTGGATTCTCTTCACCATTTCATTCTAGTTCCTCATTTTTAAGAAGAGATCGATATTTGGGGGTCGAACAACCCTCCCTTGGAGGAAGAGGGGACCTAAAGTCTCCCTTACTCTTTGGTGTTTTCTTTCCACTAATACAATCCTTTCCATTGGTGGCATGATTCTTGTTTGTTTCTTGTTGTTATGTTTTTATGCACTATAGTTTAATTTTTTTTATCATTCTTAGTTTAATTATTTGCTTATCTTTTATATTTTGTCCTTCTAACCCTTTCCTTTACTGTTGTCTTTCCTAGCTGACCCAACTAGGCTTGTAAGCACAATTATTTTTCTCATTTAGGTGACAAAAGAGGTGCAACATTAACTTCCCAGGGTCAGAACTTTTGCATACGATCTCCATTTTAGGCGAATGATAGCCCGTTGGAAAGGTATTTTTTAGAACCACGCATTATGCCATCAAAATATGATTTTCTCTACAATTTGAATGTGTCAATACAATTAAACACTCTTAAGAGCCCCAAAACGATCCTTGAAGTACAAAAAGATTTACTGACATGAAAACTTCCAAAATAAGATAGTTGGAATAGGTGGGAGGCCACCAATATCCACTTGGATGTTATGTATGTATTTAGGATAGCCTCGTAAGTGTAGAACCCACAATTACAAATAAATGTCCCCATTACATAGAAACATGTTGAACTGAAAATTGTCAATATGAGCCAGTTGTAATTTGGAACAGGTGGATGGCCACCAATATCCACCTAGACCAATACTCCCCCCTTAGGAAGAAATGGTCTCTATTGCGTTGAGTGCCCGAGAAAGAGGGGAAAGTGTTTTTTGAATCTAAAACTTGGTGAGTTGCTTGCCTTGTTGGAGAAGTTCTGCTTCTTGGTCTATGGAAGATTTCCACGAACCTGTTGTTGGTGGCGTTGAATCTGTTCCACCAACCTGTTGTCTATGGGATTGACGGGGAATTTTGTAGGAACCATTGTAGGTGAAGAAACAATATCTTCTTTCTCTTCTTCCATGTTTTTCTGCTACATAGAAGGTTTTAAGGCTGTAGTGGTTGTAGTGCCCTTCTATTTATCCTTTGAACAAATTGTGAAAAGTATGAATTTTGCAGTATGAGAGATTACCTTGCAGCACTGTTTTGGTGGAAACATGGTCGGAACTACCTCTGGTATTCTGTAGAGATGACCCCCCAGAGTAATAATGATGCTACGAGGTCAAGCCTCATAAAAAAAATGACATTTCCACATATGTGGTTGGCCCAAAACAACATCATAGACATCAAGAGGGGAAACATCACTCACTACCTCATGCTTGAAGGTTTGGATTCCATAGGACAAGAGACATTGCTAGATGACACAGAGATCTCATCCCTGGTGAAGCCACCTGATATTGTATTATTGCGGGTGTGGTGTTGTCGACAAACTAAAAAGTTTGACGACCTCAACTAAGATAAGGTTTTTCTAGCTACCGCTATCAACAATGAAATGCACTCGGATCCTGCTCACCCACATCTGTGAATGGAAGAGGTGATCCCCCTCTTCAGGATATACTAGTTCTTCTGGTTGAATTGTTGTGGTCGCGACAGTAGAAGTCAGGTCTGTGTCGATTTTCTATCTTTTTTCAATATTTTATGGATCAGATTCTAAATCAGCATTTGAATCCTTGTCTTTGACCTCGACCACCAATGATTGTTTCGAGCGACATTCATTGGTGTTGTGATAGGGGATTTTGTGGAAGTCGCATCACTTCCCAGTGTCATTCTTCTTCTTTCCTTTACCCTTCTTTTCTTGTATCTTGGACTGGTTGTTAGAACTTTATTGGTTAGGGTCATCTTTACCATGCTTTGGTTATTGCATTTTTTCAAACACAAACTCCCATTTGTTCTGGTGCCTAAATTTCTGCTCGATTTCGAAAACATATCGATAGGCAACTCCCAATGACGAGATGTTTAGGAAATCCATCTTAGTTTGGATGTACCTATGTAGACCCTCACGGTATTTCAGAACTATATGCCAATCAAAGTCTTTGATACCCAACTTGGTGCGCAAGGTATGGAAAGTATTTGTGAACTCTGACATTGGTTGGATCTTATCTTTCCACAATGTGGTCCATCTCATGTACTGGTATTCATAGTTATCAATAGGGTAGTATTGCTCCTTGACCACATACACAAAAAAATCCCATGTGGGCTTGACCCCATATATTCCAGATTCCTCCATGGAACTTTTCTCCCAATAAGTTTCCCACCAATGTTTGACAAGGGGGAGAGTCTTGAGGAGTGCGAAGGTGCTATTTTCCCTGTTGGAAAAATTGTGAACAGAGAAATAACATTTGAGTAGATTCAATCATTTTCCTAAGGCATCCGCATCTATCTGACCTTAAAATATGAGAATATCAAAATTAACTTGTACCTTGAAGGGAGAGGTACCTCCAAATTGGTCGCTTGATGAAGATGCACCTGTTGCTATCGGGAGGCATTGAAGGATGTGGGAAAAATTCTCCATCATTTCTTCCCTTTGTCACATAAGAGATTGCTCAAGCAACAGGTTAATAAAATCTTCTGCTCCATCATTTTTTTTTCTCCTGCCATAGAGGGTTTCTTTGGCATGCGAGAGCGATTTTCCTCAATATAGACAAGATCGAGACCCAACTTGTTATACTCGGACCTCATCGGGGACATGCACTAAAAAATGATCAAGATAACCCTACTCTGATACCAATGATCCAGATTATTTTCGTAACGAAGTGAAAGAAGAGATATTACAATGAGATACACATAAAAAATTCCAAAAACAGAGAAATACATCAATACATGATTTCTATCAATGAAATAAATGTACAGAGACTGTAAAAATATAGAGTGCAAGACTCGCTATAATAGTGGAAGCTTTATCTTTGAGAAGAGATGTGACAACTACACTCATTCGCAAGAAGATCATTAAAATGAGGCTCTGAAGGCCTTTTTATGATAACATGAATTCCAAACCCTAGAGATCCAAAAAACTAACCCTAGGAGATGAAACACCAAAAGTCATGTGGGGCCCATTGGGGTAAGTTAATACATTAACTTCCTGAGCTTGTAACTTTTACATACAATCTCTGTTTTAGGCACATGATAGCCCGTTGGAAAGTTAGTTTTGAGAACTACACATTATGTCATCAAACTATGAATTTGTCTATAGTTTGACTATGGAAAGCCAAGAAAAGACTGTTTAGATCCCTAAAATGGCCCTGGAAGTACATAAAGATGTACCGACATGAAAACTTCCAAAGTAAGCCAGTTGGAATAGGTGGGCAGACACCAATATCCACTTGGATGTTCTGTATGGCTTCAGGAAAAATATGTAGGTGCATAACCCACAATTACAAATAAATGTCCCCATTAGAGAGAAACGTGTTGAACTAAAAACTGTCAAGATGAGCCAGTTGGAATTTAGAACAGGTGGGTGGCCACCAATATTCACCTGGATCACCTATGCCTCAAGAGATTGATGTTCTCATTTATATTGGTCCATGCTTATATTGGAATATGTTTATAACCGGGGTAAATATTTGATGTTGTAACACCATTGATCGGTTCTCCGAAGCTTGGAAAAACTGTGACTTAATTTTTTTTAAAATCCACTAGTCGTAACTCCAAGAATAACATGATAGTGAACATGGTGTAGCCATAAAATTGGACTTTAATAAAACTATGAACCTCCAGGATGAAAAATTACTCTGGTGTAGCGAGATCTTAGACTCTATGAAAAAAACTATGTGACTTCAACTATGATATACCATGACCTAAACTCTTTTCAACTTCGTTTATACTTACAATTACAACTACCAAACTTTGGGCTTTCAATTATCCCTCTTTTATTTTGGTAAATGATGCAGTCACACAAACTGGTGCTCAATACATTTAGTCTCCATCTCTCAATGGTAACCAATGTTGTTTAAGATGAGGAACTAAACATGTTTAGCATTGTAGGTCTTTCCTTTTCTTAGAAATGCTTCACTTCGTAGGCGCTATTTCTTAATCAAGAATGACGTCACCCTAGAAAATATTTTAACAAAGAAAACCACTTATTATTTTTCCCACTTATTAACATAGACCACATTAGAAGACTAAAAAAACCAAAACCTTCACTTCATATATTTCTCTATGATTGATTCGTTAGAATCTCTAAGCTCGCCTCCCATAAAATTTTAACCACTCTATTGTAGCAGGGTCCTTTTCTAGTTAATAGATTATGGAAAAGGAAATCCATAGAAATCCTTGGAGACTCTCAGTATTAATAAAACATTAACATGAAATTTATTTTACAATTATCGTGACATCTCACAATATAAATGCATGTATTCCATAGAGAATCATACATATAATTTTCACTATTCCAGTATTAATACTTAGCATTTGAATAGGGGAAAAGGACAAAATCAATGAATTGAGTCTGCTGCAACAAACACATATCATTAAAATCTATAGATCTCCTTCACTTAGCTCCTCTACACACCTCCTTTCATCACAACCACTACATAATTTGATCCTCTCATCTACATTTTCACACTCAGTAGGTTTATTTATACAATGAAGAGGAAATCAATTTAGTCACAAGGATGTATTTGTATCCTCCATATTTAGGAAAAATATAAACAAACGCTCTTTGTCCCCTAAAATTATCTAAATACTTCAACTATATGCTAAATATGTAAATTACATGAAAATTAGGGAAGCAAATCCTTTTCTTTGTAAATAAATCTAGAATTTTTAGAAACCATTAAAAAATGTGAAATTTCTAAATTGAATCTAAATTGATGCTCCCCCATGAGAAAGATAGAGTAGATCCAAAAATAATTTTATAACTTATAATATCAAAATTAAAGGTAATACACCTTATCCTATACTCCTCATAGATGGAAATATTCCCCCATTGAGAGAACATATATGCTTAGGTGCTTAATGTACAAGAACAATACAAACAAAATGGGCAAGAAGAGGCTCCCCATAATTGCTAAAAAAATCTATCTAAAACCACTAGTGCCTTAAGAGGGGATGGCATAAATATATCACGTGCTATCTAAATCATTTTGGAATACATAAATAACTCATTATGTAAAACACTTATAACATTAAAAAAATTATTACATCTAAATTTAAGGAGAATTTGTGGTGCAATAAAGAAGAATTAGGGGATAGAAGAAAATAAAGATACTAGAAGGAGGTGGTCAACCATAATATAGAATATCAAATGTATCTCTCTATTTTGACTAGTGCAGAGAATAAAATCAACATTACTAAAATAAGAACAAACTCTTGAAAACTTCATAGTAAAATTGGGCATGAACAATTCCTAGACCATCGTCGGACGAGAGAATCTACCATCTTTGTGACACTAAGAGGGTTAGAGATGAAAATAACTTTCTATTAGAGTGCACCATGTGTACCAAAATTAGATCACAATTTCAAAATATTTGTCATAATACCAACCTTCCTAACCTTCTAACCTTCTAATTCATCAAAACTATGGTGATTTTGGAATTCTCCTCTTAATATTTGTTTAGCACATAAATAAATTTTTAAATAAATCCAAGTAATCTTCTACCTTTATTAAGGTATGATAAACACATTCTACTCTCATTGGATGTTGTTCGTCATCATCATCGTTGTCTTCGTCATCCTCGTCATCATTGTAGAACTTTAACTATGGTTGTCTTGGAACACTCCACTTACTCATTTTCGAGCATAAAAACAAAATCTTAATGAACTCCAGGTAATATTTTACCTTCCTTAATGTATACTATGTTGGAAATATTATTGTCATTGATGATAAATATAGGGGGAGACTAAATATGTCCAAGATAAATATTTCAAGATGACAATTTTTGGAAATATTGTTTTTTTAATTTTTTATGCTCGGTTTGGGTACCCTATATTTGAAGTAATTTTTACTCTAAATACCTATGTCCAATGTGAGCATAGGTTATATGGTTGGAAATATTATTTTGTGACCATTACAAAAATATATGGTAGTCCCTATAAATCCTTATGAATGAATATATATGTTTTTTTATGTCAAAAAACCCAACCAGAAAGTTGAGGTCGACCCAGCCAGTATTTATTGGTCATCCCTAAAAGTGATCACATAAACATTATAAATACATGGTGAATGTGCGCAGTTGAATAGAATCCAAGAAATAATATCAAGTATGAGGTGCTAAAAATATATTTGAGGTGCACACGAGGCATTGAGGAGCCTTCTGGTGGTCTAAAGGTGTACAAGAGAAGTTTTCTTGGATTCTTAAGGGTGCACTATGAAGGACTAAGGTCTATAATGTTGCAAAGTGCATTATTTTGAGGTTGTGATGTTACAGTCTGAGATTATTTTCTGGGAATGATTCTATGAGTTTCTCTAGGGAATGAAAGATAAATATAGCTAGGGTTTGAAGCTATGTCTGGGTATGAGACAAGGAGAGGCACTGAAAAATCAAATTTAAGGGTATGGTGATGCTATGAAAAACATGAAGTATGAAGCATGCAAGTGGAGTCATAATTATTTTTTATATGAATATCTTAGGTTGGTTCCTATACAGGTCTTATTGAGTTGGTGCTCAACTGAGGAGATTGTTGTCTCTAGTAGGTTAGTGCCTACACAATATCTTGTCGAGTTGGTGCCCAACTAAGGGTATTGGTGTCTCTAGTAGGTTAGTGCCTACATAATATCTTTATGATTTGGTGCTCAACTTAAAGCATTGGTGTTATGTTTTTTCCTACAATATTTTTAATACTATGTTGGTGCCTACATACACTTATAAGGACAAGTTTTTGTGGTTTTCTCCTGCAAGGGTTTCCAAGTTAAAATTTGTGTTTTGTGATTTGATTTTGCATGAATTTATTATTTAAAACTGTTACTGAATGATTTATGAATGTTCAATTAAAGTAAAAAGTATCTTATATTGATTCACCCCCCCTCTCTATATAATAATAAGTTCAATAATTGGTATTAGAGTGGTTTCCTTCAGAAACAATCTAACCGCTAGGAGGTAGATCTCAAGAGTGCACATGGATAGTCAAGAATATTTCCGCACAAACAAGGATGCATTTTTTGATGGAGCAAACTATGCATTCTAGAGTATAAGGATGGATACTTATCTAATGGCTCCTGGGTTTGATATTTAGCAATCATTCATGACTAGGTATACAACCCCAAAAACTCCACCAACAGATAATGGCAGGGAGAAGGCTAGTGAACATCTTGAAAAAGCCATGAATGTTGTCTTGTGTGGTGTTTTAGAATCATAATTTTTCAAGGTGATGCATTGTGAATTGGAAAAATATATTTGGGACAAACTTAAAAAAATCTATGAAGGTGATGTAAAGGTGAGGAAGGAAAAGCTCCAAAATCATAGAATATTGTTCAAGAATTTGAAAATGAAAGATGAAGAAAATGTTGCAGCCTATTTCCTTCGAGTGGGTGAAATTGTCAACACCATCAGAGGACTTGGTGAGAAGGTTGAACAAACAATGATTGTGAAAAAGGTGATAAAGTCTCTCCCCTTAAGATATAATTATAAGGTCTCTTCCATTGGAGAAATGAAGAATCTGGAGAAATTGATGATGAATGGTTTGCATGGGATTCTCACTGCATATGAGATGAGGAAAAAAAAAAAAATATTGCATGGAAGGAAAAAAGTACAAAAATTATATTATTTCCCCATCTATGAATCATATACAAAAGAAGCACAATTTGTGAGAAAGCTAAAAATAGGATTTGACAAATACAAAGGTAAGCTACCCTTCAAATGTTTTAATTTTGGTAGAGTGTGACATTTTTCTGCTAAATTTTCATATGAAAACGGAAAGGGAGTGATCATGATGACAATAATAATAAAGAAGAACATAACAATAAAAGAAAACCTTATAGACACAAGAGAAGAAAATATCCTTAGAATAATATTTTTTACTCTAGAGAGGATAGTAGCTCATCTAAAGAAAGTGATGGAATCTAGATTTTTCTGATATTGAAAAATAAGAATTCCTCTTCATGGCCATGGATACAAAGTGAATTTATAAATAAAATGAAGACATTAAAAAAAAAA
>SNQJ01S0151570.1:12014-42427 GCA_010110895.2 Picea sitchensis
GGTGTCCTGCAAGTGCATCATGTGCGCATATTGGACAGGAAAAGCAAACAGCTCCGGAATCGAGCTATAGAGCTTGTAAAAGTCCAGTGGACCTGGTACGGTCCTGAGGAAATGACATGGGAGCATGAAGAGGTTATGCGGGCAGAGTACCAACATCTTTTTGAAAATTTTGAAAGGCTTGCAGAGATAGTGTAAGTTGCACTGAGGACAGTGCAAAATAAGGGGAGGGGAATTGTAGTGTCCCCAAGGCTGAGCCCCGTAGTAAACCATGTTCTGAAAGAAATTGTAATTATGATTTATAGGCTGGTGAGCCAAGTTCTTATAAGCTGGAGGCTTATGTGTTGTTAGGCCAGGGATCCTAAGTGTTAAAGGCTAGGAGCCTGTTGTTGTATATGTAATCATGCAGAACAATTAATAAAACATAAACACCGCCATGTGCAGACTGACCATGATGAATGAGTGAAGGGGGACTAAGAATCCATAGGGTGGGCAAGGAATTAGGGGCTGAAGGTGGGAAAAGGGGCTAAGTTTTGAGCCTAGAGGCTAAGCCTAGGGGGCTTAAGCCTAGGAATAATATTTTAATATTATCCCAAAAGACATGTGCATTTTATGTTTTATCCTAAGTTTATGGCAAGGGGAGAACATGCAAGGGAGACGCGTGCTGGTGGAACGCATGCAGTTTCATGGGTGACAAGTGTCAACCCTGACACATGCGAATAAAACGGCCAGGGTGAGTCGTGAGAAGGGTTCCTCCTCCATTCCACCCAACTACGTGAGTGTGTAGAGAGCGTTGAATAGTACGACCAACCCAACCTCTGCAAGAATACCGCGTGCATTCTGAGAGTCGTGAACCCATATTGTCTTTGATAGTCCGTGCACATCCTATGTCCGACTGATCGAACCTATGTGTGGAGGCTCTGTTCCGAAACTGAGACCCTGAACCATTCCACCATTTTTGAACCAGTGGGAAATCCTATGTTGTTCTGAAGAGTCGGTCTCACCCTCCGTTCTGAGTCGTGGAGTCTATGTCGACCCCTACAGGAGTTACTCATCACGCATTCCTGTGAACCATCACTGTGATGCCTCAAGCCATTGTTGAGCCTATCTAAGAGGTCGTGTTTGTATTTTCAGTTGGCTATGGTAACCACGCAGAGCTGGACTATGCATGGCTTGATGGCCAGTGGGAGTTGTGATTGAGCATGTGTGTGATCTCTCTCTAGGTGAGGGAGGTGGATGTTGTTGGAAGAGGTTTCTTCCAGAGAGTGTCCAGCACCAGCTTCAGGCTCTGAGACTTCCTGATCTGGCCTATTGCCGAGACCCAGAGAGGGAGGTTAGCACCGATGGACTGTGCTTGTGAAGGTGTATACTCCCATGTGGAACAGGAATGTGGGGAATGAGAGTCTGATAGTAGTGGGCGTAAGATGGCATCCTGGGAAGAATCCTTCCAAATTTTATGTGTTGGATTCCCTATAACCTCAGCCTATCCTAGGATTCCTTGCCTAGGGGTGGAGCTTAGTCCCATCTCGGGGGTGACCCACTGCTGAGCTGATGAGCAGTGTGGTCTAAGGCTGGGAGGTTCGGTGGAATCTACCATTGTTAGAAGATAAGTATCTGATTATGCTTTAATCATGTTTTGCATGACTGTGTTGCTTATGTATCATGATTTTCGCTGTGTATATGAATTAATATGATACGTTATTGATTTTTAATTATAGCAGTAAATAATATGTTTTACTCTGAACTTAAATGTGTTTATTTGTTCAAATGCATGTGGATTGTATAACACCTGTATGAGTTATGTACAAAGTGGTTAATAGCATAAAAGGTGTGCTACAGTTGATATCTTCCTCTTTAATCATTACCTGATGATATCATAACTAGAGATATATCTTTGAAAATATCTCTGCATCCTTCAATTGATCAAAGAGATCATCAATCATTGGCAGAGGATACTTGTTCTTTATAGTTACTTTATTCAACTGTATGAAGTCGATGCACAATCTCAATGTCCCATATTTCTTCTTCACAAACAAGACCAGGGCACCCCAAGGTGACACACTTGGGCATATATACCCCTTCTTCAGAAGTTCTTCAAGCTGCATTTGCAACTCCATCTCTGGTGTACTCCCTTTGTATGGAGTCTTTGATACTGGAGTTGCTCCAGGCATCAAACTAATAGAGAAATCAATATCTCTCTTTTGAGGTAGTCATGGTACCTCCTTGAACACATCCTCAAAATCTTTCAGTACTACATTATCCTCCATATTTGGCACCTTATCCTTAGATGCTTCCTCCATATGGTTTGCAAATATTTGACAGCCCTTCTTGTAACACTTCTTCAGCTGCATTGCTGAGATTTCCCAGACAGTAACTACCCTGGGAATTCCTTGGACTGTTCTTTGATTTCCTTCCTCATCTAGGCAAGTGAATTCCTTGTTACAAGAGTCTAAGATGGCATGGTGTTGGTCTAACAAATCCATACCAATTAGGCAGTCATAAGATCCTAAAGGAAAGATGTTCAAATCTTCCCTTGTGCTCAGTCCATTCATGTCCATAAGGCATGACTTAACCATCTCATTGACTTCTCTTTTGGCTCCAGTAGCCAGTTGCAGCAACCAAGATTTTCCATGCTTGTTTCTTGACAATTGCAAACTTTCCACCATATTAAGATCTATATAACTATGACTAGCTCCTAAATCAATTAAAATAGTAATGGTTTGGTTGTTGATCATACCTTCCACTTCAATCACATATGATTGAAACTCATCTTGCTTGTTTTCGAGGGTTGCATAGATCCTTGATATATTTTTTCCCATGTCCCCCACTGTTTTAGCTCGCTGAACATTGTGAACAGCTCTCGCTTTGTCACTTTTGTGAGGACAATCTGTATAATTGTGGTCTCCTTTACAACCCCAACATTGAATGGGTGTCTCCCTTGACCTTTTCCCTCCTACCTCATCCATTCAATTCTCTCTATAATATGGTTGTCCTTGAGGATTGTTTCTGAAAAATGGAGGCTTGTTTCTCTTCTACCTCTATTCCTTCTTGAACTTCTTCTTGTCCTCCCAAGCCTTTTGGAAAGTAGGCTTTCCTTTTTGTTGATCAAATAAGCATTTTTCTCTCCTTATCATTTCTTCCAAAGTCTTGGGATCATCATATTGGATTTTATCACTAATGAAAGATGGCATCCCACTCAGTTACCTATGAATATTCATTGTCTCATCCTTGATGAAGGAGACATACTTCAACAGCTCTAAGAATCTCCTTTCATATTCAACAATAGCCATGTTGCCCAGTTTAAGTTCAAATAACTCTTTCATTTTTCTATCATAATACCTCTTGGTCAGATATTTCTTCTCAAAATGCCTCTTGAAATCCTTCCAAGACACATTTTTATCTTTACTATGTTGCACCTGCACAAGTTGATCCCACCACATGGATGCCTTACCTTTGAGTTGATAGATGGAAATTCTTCCCTCTGCATGAGAAGAATAATTATGTAATTGAAAATACGTTCTCATGCCCAACAACCATGTCTCTGCATATTCATCCTTCTTGTGCTCCCCATTAAAAGTAGGAGGTTTGATTTTGTTCATTTATCCTCGTAGCTCATCCTCCCCGGACCTCTTATGCTTCCTAACAGGAGATAGACTTGATTTGTTGTGTACTCTCTTATTGGAATGCCTCAGGGAGTGTTGGTGATGTCTGCTATCACTTTTTGTTCTTTTGTGACTTCCTTATTTGCTTGAGCCACTCTCCTTATCCAATTTCTTTTCTATACTTTCCAGGCTCTGTATCAACTTTATGTTGAATTCTCCATGTTTCTCCCTGGCTTTCATGAGATTTTTGTTATCTTCCCAGTGAGTCTAGACATATTTATGCAACTTTTTAATTATTTTCATCATGTTTCCTTCGTTATCTACCTCTTCTCCATTCCCATTGGAGTTTGATCCTTCAACTCCTAAATGGAAATTCATTCCTCTAACTACATTTTCCAAATTGTAAGCACCTTGTGCCTTTCCCATTTCTCTGCATTGTGTGGCAATTCAGTTCAGTTCCGATGATTGTTAATTCTACAAAATGTGCAGTCAATCGAAATTTTGTCAATCTAATAGAATTTAAAAAAAAAAAATCATAATAACCCAATTTGATTCGATAGAAGAAATATCATATTCCATTTTCAGTGGATCTTGGTCGATCAAGAACCCCTTCGAGTTCTATCTCTAAGCCCCTCTCTATTCTGCAAAAAAAATTGGGCGCTAGCCCCTTTTCCTTCAGCCCTTGTTTCGCATGTGAACACAGTTGTGGCCCAGCGCTTATAACTTGGGTGCTTATCCAAAGCCTTGAAACTTCAGGCTTTGAGCTTCAGAGTTTTCCCTTTTTCTGTGTGTCCCAACATTTCAGAACAAAAAACTGTAGAATGGGTGAAAAATCGCAGATCTATGGTCCACATTCCTTCATGCACCATTTCTTTTAGAGTGTCAAGTCTCCAAACTTCACGATATGGTGCCATGTGTCCAATGGGGCCCACGGTTTCCATGCTCGAACTAATAAATGTTGAAAACATCACATCAAATTTATACTTTTTCAAATTGTAGGGACATGGGTTGGTGGTTTGGCAGTAACTCGCCAATTGTTCCACAATTATCCCCACGCTGACATGTGCCCCTTATGGGAAACCATGGTTTGGATTACAAGACCACCTTGCTAAATTATCTATCGTGCAACTTCGATCTCTGCAATGCCTCCCGGCCCTCAATATTGATAGATCATGACCAAATTTAATGCGGGTCTGATCCAGCTAACTTCTTTGTCATGCTTAACTACCTTGTGTGGCCACCAAGAGCGCCATGTGGCAGGAAAAATGAATCCAACACGTGGCCCAATCAGATGGGTGACATATGTCACATTCTAACTTAATTTCCATATTACCAAGGTTCTTAACTCACTGACACATGGCACACATCCCATGTTTCCATGTCATCCCTAGTGATGTCAGTGGGCCACGTCACTCCAAGACTTCAGGGTTCAGGAGATTTCACCTTAGCATACCCCATTTCTCCCGAACAAGTCGATATTCTGACACATGTCTCCTATGACGAACGGTCCAGATTAACTCTAGACTTCAGGACTTCAGGAGTTTTCGCATCAGCACACTCCATTTCTCCTGAATGTCATATTCCCAAACAAGCTAATTTGTTGAAACATGTTCCTTTCTTGGATCAACGGACAGGAAATACACAAAGTTCACTTTGTCTTATCTACACGTGACCGAGAGCCGTGACCTTAGCTTAGCATTTGGGAACTTATCTCACTTTGCAAGATCGCCACTCGTGCCTTAAGGAACCGTGAAGATCAACGGCCAGGAGTGATTGCAGAAACTCAACTTGCTCACGCTTTAATTTCCTTCTCGATCTCTATAATGGATTCCCACTGTCAATCTCCCCTCAATGAGATCTGATGGTCATGACTTAATATTTTCTTGATCTGATGACTTATCTTGCTCTCACACAGATCTAACGGCCCAACTTAAAACCTTGTGTTTCCAAACCCACGGTTACTGCAGTCTCTTTTCTCTGTTATCTTTCTTGAACCGCTATAACTCTTGAGCTTCCAAACATGACCAAGGTGTTCTCTTAGCACTCTGGAATGCTCTGAAATTCATATTTTGTCCTTCTCAACAACAATTTGCTCTGACATTTTGATTCCATAACCACTTATATGACCTAATTCAGGCTCAGTGTCAAAAACTAGCCTCTAAACTTCAATTTTGTCCATTTCGACAACAATTCTTTTCTGAAACTTTTGCTTCAGCTTCCACTAACATGGCCTATCCAAGCTCAGTGTTGAAAACATGGCTCTGATACCATTTTGTAACGTCCCCATCCACCAACAGGCTAGGCAATGCCACTTCTTGGGCATCTCTCTTAGCTCTGATACCATTTTGTAATGTCCCTAGCCCCCAACAGGCCGAGCAATGTCACTTCTTGGACATCTCTCTTAGCTCTGATGTCAATTCATGAATTTATATGCATGAATATCTAACACAAATTAACAGTTACGTCAAACATTTTTTTCATGCCACTTATTCATGCGGAAATAACATTAAAGCAATCTGATACTATATGCATACATATGACATATTCTAACCATACATAGATTAATGAGGAATTAATAATAAACCTATCCATACGGCATATATGATATATCTAGGCATTACTCATCAAGCTATAAAACGTGTACAATTACACCACATAAAATCAACAGAGATTTGGTATGTATATTTCAATAGATGACCACCAACTATGTGCATACCTTCCACGAACCTCCCAGGCTTAGACCACTCTTCTCATCATGCTCAGCAGTGGGTCACCCCCAATCTGGCACTAAACTCCACCCAGGGAAAATGAATCCTAGACCTAGGTTGAGGCTACGGGAAACTACATTGTGCAATTGGAAGGATTCTCTCCAAGGAGCCTACTTATGCCCACTGCTCACAGACTCTCATTCCCCACATGCCTATCCCACCCCAGGAATATGCACCTTCATTGTTCCACAATCCATCGGTTGCTCCACTTCCCTTCTAGGGCTTCAGCAATAGGTCGGATCAAGAAATCGTAGAGCTTTGTAGCTGGTACTGGACTCCCTCCAAGAGAAATCACTTCCCAACAAACTCTCTCACCTAGAGAGAGTTGATCATAGGCCTGACAACCTACTTCTTCAACCACGGGCATGACAACCCACCTCTTCAATCCACAACCACCAAAATTGGGTAAGGCAAGGGGATGACTCAGCAATTTATAGAGGTTCACAAAGGAGGAATTGACTCCGGCTACGTACTTGTTCATCGTGTGCGTGAACTGCACAAGGGATGGCCAACATGATGAGGATGAACTAGTGGGAAACTAAATGGCCAGATTGGTCAGAATGTTGAAAGTGAGCAAGGAAAATGGTGAGAATGGTTATCCTGCAAAATCGTGAGAGAGATGAAATGGTGAGAGAGAACTCCTCAGGAAGGTGGCCAGAATGGTTTGTGTACCCCCCAACAAAAGTGGAACTTCCCACATCAATCTGCATAATTACATATACAAAAATTAGGTCCAATGACCTTATCCTCTAGACTCTTCGGCCTAATAAACACATAATCCTACCAGCTTATAATTACTTGGCTCACCAGCCTACAAACATCATTACATTTTGCAGGGGTTCGGCCTTGGGGTATTACATGGGGGATGGCCTTGAGGAGTGCAAAAGTAATTTTTTTCCTATCGGAAAAATTGTGGACCGAAAAATACCCTTCGAGCAGATTCAACCGTTTATCTATAGCATCCACATCTATCAGTCCTTCAAATAATGAAATATCAAAATTTCCTTGAAGGGGGTTTCATGGCCTCTTGATGAAGATGCATCTCATGTGGGCAGTCATTGAAGGATCTATGCAAAGTTGTCCATCATTTCGCTACTTTTTTGCGCAAGGGCTTCTTCAAGAAATAGTTTAAAAGGATCTCTTGCTCCATGATATTTCTTCTCATCCCCCATGATTTGTTGTCAGGCTCGGCGTGACCGATATTGCAAAGGCTCGATTGTTTAAAGACACAACTTCTTGTACCCAGATCTTGTCGGGGACATGCACGAAGAAAAATAAGTGAAGAGAAGACCTCTCTAAAACCACTGATCAGGATTTATGAGCAGAATGAAATAAATAACAAACTGAATACAATAACAGAGAGATACGAAGAACAACAATAGATATCCAATGAACAATAACTTCTATTGAATAAATAAAATAGGTTGAAACTGTAAAAATGCATAACTGAAAACAACTTGTTCAAATGGTGGTAGTTATCTTTGAGAAGAAATGTGGTTTCTACGTGCATCCATCTGAGAAGAATGATCACAATGAGGCTCCAGAGACCTTTTTAACATTACTCATGAATTCCAAAACCCTAGACATCAAAAAACCTAGCCCTAGGAGATGAAACTCCAAACATTATGTGGGCCCTGATGGGTAAGTTGGTACCTCAACTTCTCAGGGTCGTAACTTTTGCATACGGCCTCCTTTATAGGTGCACGATAGCTCGTTGGAAAGGTCTTTTCGAGAACTACACATTATGTCGTCAAAATATGACTCTATATATAGTTTGACTATGGCAAGAAAAAATAGCATTCTTTAGGGCCCCCAAAACAGACTTGGAAGTATAGGAAGATGTATTGACATGAAAACTACCAAAATAAGCCAATTGGATTAGGTGGGTGACCACCAATCTCCACCTGGTACTTGTGTATGGCTTCAGACAGTCCCGAAAGTGTAGAACCCACAATTAAAAAGAATTAAAGAAGAACTTTTTGAACTAAAACTATCAAAATGATCCATTTGGAATAGGTGGGTGGACACCAATATCCACCTAGATCAACGAGTTTCCAAAAAAAATTATTTTATTCGACAATTTTCCAAGGGTTGAATTGTCCAAGATCCATAATTTATTCTCTTCTCATGTTTCTTGATAAGTGTATAAAACACTTATTATTATATATCATAAAGAATATAATATCCCAATGCATGTGGGATAGACTTTTAAACCAAAAAGTCAAATTTTATGAAGAGAAGCACAAAATTCATCCAAGGGCCCACATTTTCCTATCAATTTTGATCGACAGTGGCTAAGTGTTGATCTTGCGGAGACCATAACTTGAGCTCTGGGTATCAGAAATGTGCAAAATTTATATTGTTCTAAATGTATGTCTGCATAGAAGATGGTGGTATAGGTTTCATGTGTTCAAATTTGATATATTTTTCTCAGAAATTAAAATATGAGCCAGTTGCATTTTTAATGGGTCTGCGTGATAACTCAACTTCACGAGCTCATATCTTGAGATCCGGGCTACAGATTTTCACAACCTTTATATCATTGGAAATACAATACAATGAATATCACATCATATGTGATTTACATGGCTAAAAATTTGATTGTAATTCCCAGAAAATTAAAAACACAGTCCTCCTATTTTAAATGGGAAATTAATTAAATTCTGAAAATAAAAGTTTATTTAAAAAAAATTATTAAAAAGGTAAAGGGACCCATTTTATATATGTATATATTGATGATATAATTTCATTAATGAGGCACTAATTAAATGGAATGTTTGAAGAAGAAACTTGTACAAGAATTTCAAGAGAGGAAGAAAACCCTAACTACTCAAGTAGCTAGAAAATCTCTTCTTAAAAAGAGAAGAGAGGCTTCATTAAGTGTTCCAATAATCAATATTGTCAGAGGGGAAGGGAAAAAAATCAGAGGAAGAAGAAGGTACATCCATGGATACACAATCAAGCTTCTAATCAAAATAAATAAATCTCCATATTTTCCATTCTTTCTATTCTTCTACGCCACTTCTCATAGATTTATGCTTGAATCTAATGTATATTGACCTTAGATAGGAAGAAAATACAATATATTTTTTGTTACATTTTGGAAAAAGCATATGAGGGATTTACAAATGGAATATGAATAGACTCATGAGTGATCATTTTCACATCCAGACAGTTTGCAAATGATACTCATTTTAAAACAATCATTGACTCTGTCCATTGACGTTATAATATGTTTATGTGAAATTTATGGGAATTTCTAGATTTGATATACTAAATAATATCAATTTGTCTTCTTCTCCTATGTCTTCTATTTCTGTTGATCTATTTTTGGCTCAATTTTATTTGCAGCTCAAGATATGTCAATTTGAAGTCAACATACCCAGTGTTTCATCTAAATTCAGGTTCCACCTGTGTTTTAAATTTTTAGGCCATTTATTCTCTCAATTTTCCATAACTTTCTATCCTAGCCTATCTGTATCTCCTGTATATTTCCATTGATCCCTCCTGGACCTTATTTTGTTGCTTGTAGCTCCAACTATGGCTTCTTGAAGTTAGTGTGGTCAATTCCCCCCCCCCAAAAAAAAAAAAAAATTGTGGGTGTCTATTTTCTGCATTTGTTATCATCTTTCGTCACCTTCTTGGCATGTATACCTATACCACTATGTTCCTTTTTTCGATACCTTTCCAACGAGGTATCATGAGCCTCATTCTGGCACTTGTAGAAAAACATATGACTGTTTGAAAATTGTCACTCAACAACCATTGATCAAGCCTACGAGTGAATCTGGACCATTGATCTTCATTCTACAAAAGATATCCCACATTCATGAAAGGGTTAAATGCTTATCTGATTAGATAGATCAGCCCCTATGGATAGTTTGAATCTGAAGCCAGGCGGTGTGGGACCCACGACTTGTAGCATAATTTTCTCTAATTTGCCCTTTTTTGAAATTAGAAAAATAAAAAGTGAAATATAATACAATGAGAGTAAAAAAAGGTAGAAAAAATATTTTCAAAGTTAAAAACAACAAAACTTACCCATAGTTAAAAAAAAATTACTAAAATTATCATACACCCTGCTCAATTTGAACCTGTGACCTTCGAGGATGAAACACACATTTTTCACCATTAGGACAATTATTGTTTGTCGTTCATATTATTTGCAAAAAAATTATTAATCCATGAAAAAAAAAACTGAATTTAGATAAAAATAAAATTTATAAGAAAAATAAATAAATAAATAAAAACAAAAATTAGTAATCAAACAATAATAATAAATAATAAACAAACAAAATATAAAACAAAAAACAACAAAAATAAATATAAAAAATAGAAATAAATATAAACAAAAAAAACAATATAATACAACAGCCCAGGTCGTCATCGTCGGGATATTATAGCTCATCCTCACTCATATTTCACTCAACCTTTGTATCATCGACGACGAGCTCCTTCATATTGTTGACGATCAGCTTAACCTTTATTTCGTCGATGAGTACATTCCACATACACTTTACTCTTTAGCTCAACACTGCAAGTGCTTTAAAGGAATTAATAAAATAATATAAAAAGGGGCACATATATTCCAAGTAATAAAATAATATTAAAGGAAAGGTGGGTCGTTGGGTCTTCGGAGTAAGTGGGTGCGGCGAGTTTGGGTGGATTCACCGACGACGATGTCGACGATCCATCCCAACTCTCATTTAATGCTCCCTCTTCCCCAAACCTTATTCAAATAATTTTTGAAATAAAACACAAAATGTGCGGTCTGGGTATTGTGGTAGGGATTTGTTTTTGATAGGGAGGTGATTGATAATATACATTGTGGTCGGCTTCAACATTGTTATGACATATTTTCCTCACATATGTATATTTCTTACGTACATTTTCAATATATACGTTAATTAAATATGTTATAATATAATATAATTATAATATAAAAGAATAATTATATTATATTATATCATATCATATTTACGTTTCAAAGCCTTTGTGACAAGAGTTTCAAATATAAGTTAAAATGTTTTGCATAACTCTTCAAAATATAGGAAATCCTTATTTTTTTAGGAAATCCTATATTATAGGGAGGCCTAGAAAATAGGGTCTGGGGAGAGGTGAGTAAAAGGGGAAAAAAGGTAAAAAGATTAAAAATGTGTACACATTAAGACATTTGAGTTAAAAAAATAATAAATAAAAGGGACAAATGGAAATGAATAATATGAAGATTTAAAATGAAAGATGAGTATATGTACAAAAGCACATTACATCCTACGTCTTAGTTACAAAGTTTGTTTATTTAGTGCTAGTTATTTTATCTGAGATAAAAGAAACAAAAATAATTTACAAAAAATAAATAATGAAATTAATAAAAATAAAATAAAATAATATACATGAAATGAATAAAATATAAATAAAAATATTTACAAAATAACAAAAAATCTAAATCTAAATAATTTAAAATAAAGAAAATAAAATAAATATCCAAAATCAAAATCAAATATTTACAGAAACATATACAAAATAAATAAAGATAAATAGAGTAAAATGATATGATATAAATACAAAAAGGGGAAAATTTGGATATATTTAGGCAAGTGGAGGTCACATGCCCTCTAGATTCCACTGTTTAAGGTTACTAGGATTTCAACATGGCAGTTAGCGTGTCCTGAGGGGTGACATGTATCAGTTGGAGGTTGTCTGGGATCAGAGTGGGTCATTGAATGGTTATGAATGGGAGCGACCTTAGCCATAGATTGTCTTTGGTTTCATTCAAGCAAGGCTAAGAGGGAGAGTGACATCATGATGATGTAATCAGCCAACATGACAATTGACGTGCTCAAAAGATGTTATGTGGTGACAAATGATTTATCGATGGGACAAGGGAGGGGCCCACTCGAGTGAGGAGTAAGGATGGAAGGAGCATCGATGATGAGAGATCGTTGATGATGATGGAGGAAAGAAGAATCATCGACGATGAGGGATCACCGACGACAAGGGAGGACATGTGTCAACACCTGGTTGGACAAATCTTGGTGTCTTGTGATGACATATATATATCATCATCGTTCCATGTGTCAAACTAAGGATGGGTGCATTTTTCATGCAGTTGATAGGTCATGGTAGTGTCACATGTCTGAGGATGATAGCGTGGTAGTTGAACGAGGCTATGGGTGGTTAACTATCGTCTAACTCGAGTCACCGAGGATATAGGTGTTAGCACTAGGAATCACACTCAGATTGCAGAGACGATAAGCCCAGTACCCATCATATTATGTGTAAAAAGTAAATGAGTGTTTAAAAGGTCAAATGGACAAGACTCGGGATAATAATGTTTTAACTCAGAAATATGGGATAGCATGCACAAGAAATTGAGGTCTTGATCAACTTCAGTCAATGAATGGGAGTAAAATTGAATAGAAGGAAGACTTTGGTGAGGGAAGTGTAGAGGTATGCTATTAACATCAGGTCTTCAAGCAACCTAAGGAGGAAAAACTCAAACACAAGATATTCTTGAATTCAAAGTTTAAAGAACACTGAAGAACATCATAACAGTACTATAATCAAACATTCATCATAATACAGCTATAACAATCTCATGTGAATCATTCAATCATGACAACTTCAGTATAGAGGCAACAAGATGGAATAAGAAAAATTGGCTTATATCAATAAAAAAATCTCAAGTCAAGTACATAACAAGAGAAGTAGTATGCTTAATCAAAATATTACAATAAGGGATCCCAACTCAACCATTCAAACCCTCTAAATCATTTGGAATATCTATTTATAACAAAAAGGGAAGGCACCAACTTGAGGTGAGAGTTGGTCTTCCTCCCATAGCATTCTCCAAATCAGTTATTCAATCTAATTCCTATACTAACAACTATGCTATAAAAAAGGAAACATGTTGGCAACCAATCCAACAAACTTTAACTGACATTGTCTTCATTGATGCGCATCCCTTTTCATGCCAAGTGTCCTGCAGAGGTTGTATAATGTCATCATGCTACCACCTATGGTATTTATCTCTTCTCCACATCATTAGCCACCCAAAAGAGTGATAAACTTGAACCCCTTGATTCCAGGTGCCAGTTGGTAGCGCGATGGGTAGCAAGTTTATGTAGCGCCCTTGCAAAATAATCTTCACATTTCATAGCACAGATCCAAAACAGGCATGTCGAATTGGTAGCGTTGAGCATGTGTATCTCTGTGTGAAATTCGGTAGCACCCTCACTAAACTGGTTCTGTAGAATTGGTCGTGCCATTGTAATATATCCCTACAAATTTGGTAGCACCATCGTTCCACAGCTTAGGAGATTTGGTAGCGCTTCAGGTAGAAAAATGGTAGGACATGCTAAATAGACGATTCTATAGCACCATGGTTCTATGGAATGTCTGTGCTCTTCTGTATGATGAGACTAATCAAGAACCTTAAGCTAATAGGTTAGAAGCCTGTATATGCCTGTATAGGTGGAAAAAACTTAAACATCCTTGATCACTTACTCTTGTAAAAAGAGACCATTCTCAAAAATGGAGCTTATATCCCCCCAATCATTTCATCAACCTAGCACTCCTCCATGTGGAAGGAGGGATTCCTTCTAACACAGTAGCATTCTTTTCTTTTGCAGAGGTGGTCTTCTTAACTATAGGTGTTCTTTTCTTCACTATTGGTTCCTCTCTTTCAATGGTAGTCTCAACCAGCACATTCAAATTCCTCTGAGCCACTTTATCTTTGAAATGTTGCAGTTTTGCCTTGAGTTTTATATTCTAAGACTGAAAGCCTCTATTTTTCCTATAGAGGTTCTTGAGTTGCTTATGGAGAGGAAGGGTTCTTCTTGCTGTAGATCTTTCTAAATCAAGGGTGTTGTTGTACATATTCATAAGATCCTTCATCTTAATTATTTCAAATAAACCTTCTTCCTTCAAATCAGCAACCTCCTTCCTAGCCTCCCTAAGTTGTCTAATCAATATTTTGAAGGTGTGATTGCTAGGTGGAGTGTTGATATTAATAACCTCAACAGGATTCTTCATGGCTTCACCTTCATCTTTCTGTTGCATAGGGGCTCTGTCTATCACCTCAATAGGCTTCTCAATGCCTTTGCCCTTATATTTCTTTTTCTTTAGAATTGAGACCTTGGGTAAGACTTGTGATTCAACAGCCTCCTTGAGAGTTGATGATCTAGTAAAGATTTTTCTGACCTTTGTGCTAGCTACTGGAGAAAGTGAAGAGAAATGCAATTTTCTTCCCTTCTTGGTTATGGCTTTAGTGGATGAAGGGACTGTTATCGCGCAGTTTGTACTTTAGGTCACAGGCTACAGGATAGTGGACAAACTGGCGTAACAGGAACCTTCCCCACCCATTGTCACCTCGATGGGTAGGTTCTTTCTGTTTAGGGAGGTTATCCCAGGGGACAAGTCCCTGGTAACCTGGGGTTTGAAGAGGCAAAGAATAAAGGGTCAAGAGTTAAGGCTATCCCTCCTCGTAGGTTACCACCAGTATCAGATAATCCGACTAATCAGCCAATAAAGAAGTGAAGTCCCTGTTGAGAACACCTGCCCGAAACAAGACAATAACAGCACTATATGTATATTTGCAGGTTATAATTCAAAGGGTTAGTACTTCTTATCTATCTGATTTCATTTAACAAGCAATATAATAGACGAAATGAGGTCAATGTTCTGCTAAATAGCCTATGCAAGATTACCAATTCGTCAATGTCTATAATAATGACCAAGCCAACAATATATTCAATCAACAATAGCTCAATAAATGTTTGACGTCATCATTAATTGCTTAATTACTAATTAGAAGGCTTGTTGCGTCAAGTATGACGTCAGCCTAGGTTAGTAGTGTTAGGGTTAGTTAGGGTTTCAAGAATAAAGTTTTTTAAAAGATGATTTTGCACACTACGAGCTCAACGTTGTAAGTCTAACAGTGCCTTAGGGTGAAATGGAGTCAAAAGTAAGGGAAAAATATCTCGGGAGGAATTACACTTAAAGACTAGAGGGTAGGGTTCCAAGGTGTTGCAATGGTAGGGCCCTAGAATCAAAACCCTAAGGGAAGGAGGCTCACTCCGATGTTTCTTAAGAAAGGCCTCGTGCTCCTTCCTCTTTCTCTAAATACACTTGGAAAAACAGCTAGCTTCAAAGTACAGATTTAAGGGAGAAAGTGTTGCAAGGGCAAGGCTTTCAAACCCTAGAAGGTTAAAACCCTAGGTGTAGATTCAACTAGGCCTAGGACGTCTCCTCTTTTCAACCTATAACTTTAATTCTATCTCAGAAAAAGGGAGAAAAGTGTAGCAACGGCTAGGCTATGTCTTCCTTTATCAATGGCTAAAACTATTTCTCAAGCATGGGGACATATAGCAATGACCTACTAGTGTGCTTGCTACCTAGGGTTTCAAGATTCAACAATATAATAGAAAAATGTAAGAAATTAAACCTACAACCATTCACTTAAGAAGTTTTGCATGAAAAAATCACTTACATATCATGAAGAATGCATAATCAAACCCTAGTTGTAAACCTTCCATGAGAGAAACACCGTGAATGCCAAGAGAAATCCTCCAAGAAGAGTTGTGCCTCACTTTAAAAGACCAAGAGCACCAAACTAGGGCACAAGTTTTAAGATGTCACAAGAGAGTGAGTTGTGTTCCATTCCAAATGAGGAAAAACGTCCTCTATTTATACCAATCCGTGACCTTTCAATTAAAAAATAGATCATTAAAACAGACGACAAGGTTGACTACAAAATTTACACTGTTTTTACATTAATTGCTAGAAAAATGACATAATATGAGCAAAAGGAGGGACGTCAGGCCCTTCTGAGGGAGACGTTGGCCCCTTTTGGGCAAATCCAGCATCTAGAAGTGAGACGTTGGCCCTTCTAGGGAATCCTCCAAGCTACCACACATGCCAATAACCTCAGCACACTACCACATGATCAAGGTAACGTCCATCTCCCCTAGGTGACATCCTTTCCATCAAAGGAAAACGTTCCATCTGCAGTGGGTGAATCCCCCTAGGCCAGGCTCTGCCAAAGTGTCCTGGTGGAACGTCCTTCTTTCTTCCTGTGCAAAGGCTCATCACAACATTGTCCTGTCTTTGCCATCCCAGCAACCATCTGATGGGCTCTTCAGCCCCATGGAGGTCTGAGCTAATTATATCCCCATGTGTACCGGTCCACTGGCACCTGTCCGTCGGGTATGGTCCTGCACATCAAAAAAATTTCCCTCCATGGGCTCATCAGTCCTTGGGATCATAGCAATGTTAATCATATTTCATCATTAAATTTATCAAATACATGCATAAAACCCCTAGCATATCATCTAATAGCTCAAATACATTACATTGATCTACTATACAAAGTTGAAGAAATAGACAGAATAACCTATTGGGCCAGTATCCATAAGAAGAAGAAAGTTTCCACAGAAAATCATTCAAACCATGTAACATGAAGTGATATGGTCTAAGGATGTCCAGTCATAAGGAAGACCAGGGGTAGGTATTGTCTGTGGGTGCCTTTGTAGGAGGTGAGTTGTACCCGTCATGGATGCACTTTTTCCAAGCCCCTTTATTGCCTTTATTATTTTATTATTATTGTTTTTTCTTTCTTTTTTACTTCAAGGTCCGACCAGAGGACACTGCCTTAGCGTGGTCACCAGAGTTGACAGTGTTACCCACTAGTATTTTTGCAGAAATGATAAGGCTGGCTTGTGATGAGACCCCCTTTCCCTCGGCCATGCAACCAAGGGTCATTGCCCTGGCGTGGTGACCAGCTAATGGCAATGTCATACTGCTAGATACCTATGAACATAATGGTTCGGCTCATGATGAGACCTCCCATCCTCTTGGTTAGGTCTTGTTTTATTATTTTTCTTCGGGTCCCTTTTGTTTCTTATCGAGAGGCCTTTTATTGCCTTCTCGGGGATCCCTGGNGGTAGGTATTGTCTGTGGGTGCCTTTGTAGGAGGTGAGTTGTACCCGTCATGGATGCACTTTTTCCAAGCCCCTTTATTGCCTTTATTATTTTATTATTATTGTTTTTTCTTTCTTTTTTACTTCAAGGTCCGACCAGAGGACACTGCCTTAGCGTGGTCACCAGAGTTGACAGTGTTACCCACTAGTATTTTTGCAGAAATGATAAGGCTGGCTTGTGATGAGACCCCCTTTCCCTCGGCCATGCAACCAAGGGTCATTGCCCTGGCGTGGTGACCAGCTAATGGCAATGTCATACTGCTAGATACCTATGAACATAATGGTTCGGCTCATGATGAGACCTCCCATCCTCTTGGTTAGGTCTTGTTTTATTATTTTTCTTCGGGTCCCTTTTGTTTCTTATCGAGAGGCCTTTTATTGCCTTCTCGGGGATCCCTGGGCGAAGCATCTCTAGGTTCCATTTCCTATGGCTTTTATCTTTTACCAATTGCTTTTTACCCCTTGGGCCTTTAGCCCCTTCTTCCCATGGGATGAAGTGTAACCCCTCAAGTAGTTCATCCTAATGCCTGGACTAGGGGAATGGGATGGATGTATGGGAGATAAGATGTAAATTGATAGTATGGTGGGAGCGGACGATGGCTCTTCAAACCCCCCTGGTGGCTAACCAAAAATCCTTGTGGTTGTTGCAATAGAGGCTTCAGACACCTCAAACTCCAGGTCTCCTACCTTAGTCTTAAGGCCATCAAAATGTGAGGCAAATTACCTTGCCACTTCAGGATGTACCCTTTGCTTGTTTTGAAAAAAGGAGAGGCATCCCACCCTTTGAAAAACTTCCCTAACCATTGGCTCTGCATCAAATAAATGCATGTCTGAGGGTTTAGTTCTGACCATAGTTCCTCTCTTATGAGATTTCTTTTTATGAGGTGTCTCCATGGGTCAAGACGAGGGATCAAAGGCTATGGTGCAGTGAAGGCTAAGAGAGAAAACGAAGGTAGACTTCAATGGGAGAATGATAGTGAACAATAACTGCTCTTTCCTACGATTCTCCTCTAACTCACACTGTTTTGGTGGATTTTGGAAGGCAAGAAATGAAATTTCCTCTTTCCTTACTTTCTGTAGAATATCAAGCTGAAAAGTGATGATATAGTGAAAGTAAAAACTATTGCAAGGGTCTTTGAAAACCAGTAAGTAACACTCCAATCCAAATAGTATGGAAAACAGGGGAAATGTAGTGAGGTTTCAACATCGTTTTTGGGTAGCGCAGTGTGCACGCAAGGAACAAATGTTTGCTCAGCCACTCAACACTCAGGAGCAGAAGGAAATTTCATTTTTGATAACTAAAAACTAGGTGTGGTGGTTGCAAGTCTGTGAGAGGGAAATTATGGATGCAGAGGGATGAGGGAATGAGTAATTTGCAGACACAGTCGCTACCAAAACTCAAGAAATAACTATCACACGAATTTTCTATGCAATGGAGTAGGCTCATGGAATAACTGGAGGAGTAATGACAACTTGGGGCTCCACAAATGGTTAGGATATCACCACGACCATATCAGCTTCCAAATCCACCTCAACAATTGATCCCATAGCGTCGTTGCCAACTTGTCTGAACTAGCAGTTTCAGCAGTGCCGAGTTTGAGAACATTCAAATCTTTGAAACTGTTAGCAAACTCATCAAAACCAAATCTTTGAATACATGTTTTAACAAACCATGGTGTTTAAAACAAGGTAGAACATGACCTCATTGAAATGATGACGAATCATGGCAAGGAATAAAGAACAAGGAGTGTGCTACGGAAACTCCAAGTGAGTTGGCAGCGCTCTTTTTCAAAAGGATGATTTGACCACCTTTAATCGGATATAGGGACAACCTGGAAAGGATACAAATTTATGAGTGGAAAGAGTGACATGTCAAGTCATGTAGGTCATGTTTTGAGTTAGGCTTGGTGTCAATTCATGAGGTGAGTCAAAACCATAAGCCAAAAAAAAATGAACCTAGGTTAAAAACCTATGTGAGGGTCAAAAAATGAGCCAACACTCAAGCCTTTATTTATTCAATCTAACCTAAGTAAATAACACTTAAGAAAATAAAGAAATTTTTTAATTCTAAAGGATAAAAAACTCAAAACTAAGGGCTAAAAGACCCAAGGCAACTTAGTGTGATAACATTGGCTCCACAGGGGATGGCATGCTCCCTACGGGCTGCCAAGAACAAGTAGTTTCAGTGCCTTATCCTAGGGCTATGGGGTCACTTATTCAAACAAAAATAAAACAAAAAATGATATTTACAATCGCATGGAAAGCCACTCATGGCTTAAGAAAAATACTTTTTCAGAAAATTCCCATTGACAGGACCACCAAAAAATTTGGAATCCTCCAAATTTTGCAGCTTATAAGTGTTATTTGAAAATACCTCAGAAATTTTGAAGGGACCAATCCAAAAAGACTCAAATTTAATGTGCTTTCCTTTGTCTTGCTTGGGTGCATCCCACTTGAACACTATATCTCCCAGCTGGAAATCTTCTTTGCTTAGCTTCTTGTCAAAGCTTGTTTGATCTTTTGTTGATGGTCATGTGCTTTTTCCAGTAGTTTCTCCCTAGTCTACTGCACTTCTACCAGTTGTTGTATTCTTTTGATCATGTCATCAGGTTCTCCTTGGTATTCTTGGAAGAATTTTTCCACACGCAAGGCAAGCTGAGAAGTAAAGGTAGCCTCAAATCCATACACAAGCTGAAAAGGAGAGACACCAAGAGATCTCTTTGTTGTCACTCTATCAGCCCACAAAGCAAATTTAAGCTTTGAATCCCATGCTTTCTCGTTGTCTTCTAACAGTATTTTGATGATCTTTATAAGACTCTTGTTAGAGGACTCTGCCAGTCCATTTCCTTGGGGGTAGTAACAAGTAGAATGAACCAATGTAATTCCATATTGTTCACAAAACTTGATCAATGGTTCAACCTTGAAAGATGCAGCGTTATCAGTAACAATTATACTCATACAACCAAATCTTTCCATAATATCCTCAAGAAAACCAATGATTACCTTGTGGGATGCATTCCTTGTATGGATGGCTTCTATCCAATTGGTAAAGTAATCAATGGCAGTAAAAATCCACCTATGATAACCACTTGAAGCAGGATGAATTTCCCCAATAAAATCTATTCCCCATTGTTGAAAAGGTTCTGAAGCTACCATAGGCTTCAATGGAAAAGACTTGAGCTGGTTCTTTACAGAAAACTTTTGACACTTGACACAAGCTCTAATATTTTCACAAACATCAGTAAAGAGACTAGGACAAAAACACCCAGCTCTGAGCATTTAATAGGTTGTGTTTCTCCAAAAGTGATGGCCTCCACATAAACTGTCATGAAAATCAAACATAATATTTTGGGCCTCCTATGGGTTTAGACATCTCAAAATCATTCCTAAAGGATCTTTCCAATACAAGACTTGGTCAATAAGACAGTATTTGATTTATTTGAGCTTCAAAGATCTTACCTTTTTCTTCTACAAGCCATCAGGAGGCTGCAATTTCTATAGAAAATATATAATGTCCTTGCACCAAGTGCATTATGCCAATGGAAGGTTGACTTGAGAACCTTTATCAGAAAACTAAATTTGCTGATTTTTTGAGCTAATATTGATGAAATTAACCCCAGAGCTTTGCAATTTGATTCATCCAGCAACCTAGCTAAACCTTGGCCTTTAACCAATTTGGTGGGCTTTATTTCAAGATCAAAATCAATCATTTTGGTGATCCATTTGCTCCTCCTTCTGTCTATGTCGGGCTGAATAAGAATCTCTTTCACCAAGGTTAAAGGGACATATGCAATGACTTTTGAATGCAGCACATAAACTCTGAAAGCCTTGAGAGATTTGACCAAAGCATAGGCATGTTTTTCCATGATGTCATATTTTATTTCATTGTCCCTCAATTCCCTTCTGAAAAAGGAAATAGGCTGCTCTAACCCTTCTGCATTCTTCTGCAATAAAACAGATGCTACCGTGTCAAATGAAGCAAAAGAAAAAATTAGAAAATCATTGGAGTATTCAGGGTTGATGAGCACAAGTGCTTCAATCAAATCCTTTTTTATTTCATCAAAAGAATTTTGAGACTCAGTAGTCCATTTGATTTCATTTCCTTTCCTCAACATGGCTGTAATATACTTTACCAATTCAACAAAATTTGAAACAAACCTTCTCAAAAAAAAAAAATCTCCAAGAAAGACTAAACTTATTTCTTGGATCTAGGGAGAGACAAGGTCTGGATAGCTTCTACTCTGCTTGAATCAATCATTACCCCTTCATCTAATACAATGTGCCCCAATAATTTCCCCTCCTTCATGGCAAACAACGACTTTTTAGGATTTAGAGAGAGACCAAATTTGTGGCACTTAAAGAAGACCTTTTTCAAATGATGATAATGTTCTTTATCATATTGTGAGAACATTGTTTTGTCATCCAAATAAATGACTACAAACTTTCCCTTCTCCCCAATAAAGGAAATGTTCATGGCTCGTTGAAAGGTCTCTTCTACATTCATCAATCAAAGGGCATTTTAGAGTACATGAATGTACCCCAAAGAGTAGTGAAGGTTGTCTTATCTCTATCTTCACGCAAGACAGAAATCTGATTGTAGCCAGAAAATCCATCAATCATAGACATCCTAGATGCACCTGTCACCCTTTGTAATATGTGTTCCATCTTTGGCAAGGGGTAATTATCTTTCTTAGATATTCTATTCAAATTTATGAAATAGACACAAAGTCTGATTTCTCCATTCTTCTTTCTCATTGGGACCAAGTTGGCCACCCATTCAAAATATCTCAAAGGAATTATAATCTTAGCATCCAAAATCTTTTTTACCTCTTTTTCCATAATAGGCAGCAGAATGGGATTTATTTGTCTCAGCTTTTTCCTAAAGGGCTTGGTCTCTTCCTTCAAAGGGATCTTCTGTTCAATGATGCTTGTGTCGTATGTTCTCAAATATTCATATGTCCAGAAAAACACATCAGAAAACTCTTTTAACTACTCAACATATTCAACCCTTTGTTCCTTTGACAAGTTGCTAGACAACTTGACATATTTTGGATCCTTCTTTGTACCCACATTGCATTCAGTCACATCAGCATCATCAATTGAGCCTTTAATCTTTACAGCCACATCATTTCTGTCAGACAATATCTCCAAAGGAACTAGTCCTTTTGGAATATGGTTACTAGGAAACTGAACAATATGATGGTTAGCAAATTTATTTAGAAAAACATCAACATGAGGGTTATTTTCATAATCATGATCTTGATCAATATGTAATATAGAAAATTCATCAATAGTCTCAAGAAGTATTTTAATCTCAAGATAATCCTCAAAGACCTTCGAATGTTTGACATTGTCAGGTATAGAGGGTCTATACTTCACTTCTACATCATATTTGAGTTTAGGTGGCAAAGGGACACTGAAATTACTTGTTGAAACAGCCAAAGAATTAGCCATGGTGTTCTCCTCTCTTGGAATAAATGAGATATTGAAAGCTAAGAAGAAACTTCATTTCTATATGCCCTTAGCCTAGGGTGCTTACCTTGATATAGAATTTTGATTTGATGGACAATTAATTCAGCATCCCCAAAGACGGATAGCTCTTCAATCCCCATGTCTTTTGCAGCCCTCAAACCCAAAACAAGAGCTTCATACTCTGCCACATTATTGGTAGTTTCAAATTCCATATTGTAGGAAAATGATCCATATGGATATCGGTGGCCACCCACCTTTTCCAACTGGCTCAAAATAGTTTTCTGACAATTTTGGCAATTTACTATTTTTAGCAGTTTTAACTTCTAGGGCCATTTTAAGGGCCTAAATGAAGGTTTTTCGGCATCGATCTTCTCATTTATAACTAAATTCATGACTGATCCACCAAAATGAATCTCCTTGATGATACCTTTCCAACGGGTTATCACACGCCTAAAACGGAGATCGTATGCAAAAGTTACGACCCCAGGAAGTTGATGTACTAACTTACCCAAATGGTGCCCACATGACTTTTGGCGCTTCATCTCCTAGGGTTAGGTCTTTTGATGTATAGGGTTTTGGGCATTCTTGTTTATTGTAAAAATTCCTTCAGAGCCTCATTGTAATATTCTTCTTGCGAATGTGCGCAGTCGTCACATCTCTTCTCAAAGATAAGCCGCCACCATTCCAGCAAGCTTGTTTCCGCTGCATTTTACAGTTTTAGCTTATTCCGTTATTGAATAGAAAACCAGTTTTACTGTATCTACGTTATTTTGTATTAATCACCTGTTAATAATATGTATTCATTTCGTTCTGCTCATAAAATTTGGATCAGTGGTATCAGAGAGGGTTTGCTCCTTGTCGTCTTAATGCATGTCCCCAATGAGGTCGGAGTACAAAGAGTTGGGTCTCGAGCTTGTTTCTCTTGAGGAAAGAAGCTCTTGCATGCCCAAGCGACCTCTCATGGAAGGAGAAAATAAATATTATGGGACAGGAGATCCTTTCAAACTGTTGATTGAGGAATCCCTCACACAACAGAGGAACGAGATGATGGATAGTTTCGTGCAAATCCTTCAGCGGCTACCAAAAGGTGACGCATCTTCTTAGAACAGAGGCGCCACCCCCTTCAAGGTACAAATAAACTTTGATATTCCTATATTTGAAGGTCAGATAGATGCATATGTTGTAGACAAGTGGTTGAATCTACTCGAAGGGTATTTTTCTATCCATAACTTTTCGAATAGAGAAAAGATTACTTTTGTGCTCCTCAAAGCCAATCCCCATGTCAAAGATTGGTGGGAAACTTTCTGTGAGCAAAAGGAAACAGAGGAAACCTCATTATTTTTAGTCATGGCCACCTGGGAATCCTTCAGGGATGCTATTAAGAAACAATACTACCCTGTCGAAATTTATGACAACCTGTATACCAAATGGACCACACTGCGGCAAGAAAGAGACCAAGCAGTGTCAGATTTCACAAATATCTTCCATACCTTGCGCACCAAGCTAGGTATCAAAGATTCAGAGTGACATCTAGTGCTCAAATATCACGGTGCTCTTCATAAATACATCCAGACCGAAATAGAATTTCTGGACATCTCATCATTGGGTGCAATCTACCGATATGCCGTCAAAATCGAGCAGAAGCTCAAAAAAAAGACGCGGCAATTTGGGCCTGGGAACCCGGTATAAAAAAAGCCAGGAAAGGGCGGCCCCAACCCATAGAACAAGGGACAGAGAAAATATGGACAGTATTAGGACAACCAGTCTAAGCCGCAAGCAAAGAAGGACACCGGAAAAATAAAGAAAGATATCGGGAAGTGATGCGAATTCCATAAGATCCCTTGGCATAACACTACTAACTATTGCTCAAAGCAGTCATTGGTGGTTGAAGTGAAAGCCTCTGAATCAAATGCAGATTCTGACCCTGATCCAGAAACAAAAATGGGAATATGTATCATTGACGTGGAACCTAGTGCCACAGTTGCTACCACCAAGCTCCAGCTTGGTGAACCAGACGATCCAGAAGAAGGAGAGCACCTCTTCCATTCACAGATGTGGGTAAAAGGCACCCCGTTTCACTTCATCGTTGATAGTGGTAGACAGAAGAACCTCATCTCAGCAGAGATCATCAAGCAGTTGGCCCTGCCAACAACGTCGCACCCACAACCCTACACCATTGGATGGCTCTGCCAAGGAAGCGATCTCCACTTTAGCCAACAGTGGCAACTGTCGTACGACATCAAGCCCTTCAAAGACGAGGTATTATGTGATGTTGCTCCTCTCGAAGTTTGTGATGTTCTTTTGGTCCAACCTTATTTATGGAAACATCATGGTGTATATGAGTCTAGGCCTTGTAGTGTTATTATTACTTTGAACAGTAAATTGTACAGGATACCCGAGGCAGTCCCACCTAGTGTTATTTCCTTGATATCTGCTAAGAAATGCAGGAAGGTCATCTCTCAGATGGGGAATTTTGTCTTCTTTGTGATTCTCTCTCAGAATAAGAGAAAGATCACAGCCACATCCAGGGTCTCTGCAGCCGACCTCTCCAGACAACAGAAGCAAGTAGATAAGGTCATGGAAGAATACTCAGATATCTTCTCCTCACCTACAAGGGTACCTCTACAATGCCAGGTCAAGCACCCCATCGATCTGACCCCCGGCGCACTGCTGCCCAATGGGCCAGTCTATCATCGTTCTTTGTTAGAGAATGAGGAGATCAAGCGACATATCCAAGAAATGCTCCACAAGGGGAACATCCATCCCATCTCATCACCTTGCGAGAGCCCAATCGTGTTGGTACAAAATAAATATGGAACTTGGTGACTCTGTATTGATTATCGGGCTCTAAATAAAATCACAGTCAGAAACCGGTACCCAATTCCCCGAATCGACAACCTCCTTGATCAACTCATGGGGGAAAAATACTTCAGTAAGATTGATATGAAGTCTGGCTACCACCAAGTCCCGATAGAACACACAGATGTATGGAAGACCACCTTCAAGTCAAAGGAAGGCCTTTTTGAATGGTTGGTCATGCCCTTTGGTTTGACAAATGCTCCAGCAACTTTCATGAGGATGATGGATGATATCCTATGACCATTCACCAATACTTTTGTAGTGGTGTATCTGGATGGCATTCTAATTTACAGCAAGACTTGGGACGAACACTTGCAGCATATTCAGCAAGTTTTGGACACCCTGCGGCAACACAAGCTATACGCCAACTTGGAAAAATTCTCCTCCGGCATGGACAGGGTCCATTACCTGGGCTACATCATTGATCAACATGGCGTACATGTGGATCCAGCCAAGATCCAAGTCATTCGTGACTGGTCAGCCCCAAAAACACTCACTAAGCTTCAGAGCTTCTTGGGCCTTGCCAATTTCTACAGCAGGTTCGTGTTGGGATTCTCCCATATTGCATGGGCCCTCAGCCAAATAAACAGGGGTGGTGGTAAGGATAAATTTGCGTGGGGCCGGTCCCAACAACAAGCGTTCGATGATTTGAAGCAGTGCTTTTGATCATCCCCAGTACTTTCACTACCAGACCTGCAGCATCCATTTAAGATCAAGACAAATGCTTCAGACTATGCTGTGGGTGTCGTTCTCACTCAGCAAGGCCACCCTGTGGCCTATCATAGTGAGACATCGTTAGATACTGTCTATAAGTACCCTACTTACGACAAAGAAATGTAATCCATTATGAAAACCTGTCGCTAGTGGAGACATTACATTCTTGTGAAGGAGACAGTCATCCACACTGATCATAAGCCACTACAATTCATGCAGACACAGAGGAAATTGCAGAATGACCACCATCAAAATTGGTCCACATACTTGCAGCAATTCCACCTCAAGATCAAGTATAAAACAGGAAGCACCAATTGCGTCGTTGATTGCCTCAGCTGACCGCCAGTCGTGGCACTCACAATGGTGCTAGACTCTTGTGGCCATGAGACATATGGATGGTCCCAACTCTATGAAACAGACACTGACTTCGCCACCACCTACCAAATGTTGGGTGCAAACACAGTTGTCGATAATTTCCATCTTCGGGATGGGTTGTTGTGTCATCTGGGCCATATCTGTGTTCCATCAAGTGAGCAAGCGAAGCTGATTTGGGAAGCCCACTACAGTCGGGTGGCAAGACACTTTGGCATCTAAAATATAGTGGCGATGCTACAGAAACGTTTCTATTGGAAAAAACATCGACAGGAGGTCAGCGAGTATATTAGGTCCTACACTGCCTGCATTATTGCCAAACCAACCACTAAGAAATAGGGCATGTACACCCCTCTTCCTACTTCTGACAAGCCATGGGAATTCATCTCAATGGACTACATGTCGGGCCTATTGTCCNTTGTGGTTGTTGATCGCTTTTCTAAGATGGCGATTTTGGTTTCCTGGAAGAAGAGCATCACAGCAGAGGCCACTGCCAAGCTCTTCTTTGAACGAGTTTGGGTACATTTTGGAATCCCACAAACCATTGTCTCGGATCGGGATAGTTGATTTCTCATCACATTCTGGTCAAGCCTCTAGTCACTGGTGGACACCAAGCTCACCAAATCCATGGCCTTCCACCCCCTAACAGATGGCCAAACCGAGGTTGTAAATCAAATGATTGTGGATATCCTTCGCATGTATAATTCAAAGCACCCTTGCACATGGGATGAGAGCCTTCCCTATGTCCATCATAGCTACAACCAATCCCTGCATAGCTCAATCGACCACAGGACCTTTCAAGTGGGGTTGGGATTCCAACCATTGGGTCCTATAGATGTTGCACTTCCCCTTGCGGTCACCTCGCCCGACTCATCTCCTTCTCCAACTGAAGCTGACAAAGCCACCTGGTTTATTGAGTGGATCCAGCACATCCACCAATAGGTCCAATATATCCTACAGAATTCTAATGACAAGTACAAATAGCATCGTGATCAACATCGGGTGCCACATAAGTTTCAAGTGGGCGACAAAGTTTGGTTGCACTTGCAGAAAGAATTCCTTACAAGACCCTATCGGAAGCTTCTCCCACTCTGTTATGGGTCGTACACTATCACCAAGGTCATGGGGGATAATTATTTTGAGCTAAACATTCCTCCTTTCTTTGTCCTGCACCCAGTGTTCAACGTGGATCTCACTCGCCCTTATTTCCCACCATTATTGGACACCTCAGAAGTAGCAGAACAGTTGACACCAACAGAGCTCAAACCTGACTACATCCAACATGCATCCAATGATCAGATTGTGGACACACAGATCAATGGAACTCGACAACAAATGATCCATCTTTATCGAGTCGTCAAAGCAGGGCAACCTCTGCAGCAAGGTAAGTGGCTCACCCAAGGCCAAATTCAGCAGAAATTTCCTCATCTAATGGGGAACCTCAACGCAATGGATACCATTGCTTCCTAAGGAGGGAGGATTGATCCAGATGGATATCAGTGGCCACCCACCTTTTCCAACTGGCTCAAAACAGTTTTCTGACAACTTTGGCAATTTACTATTTTTAGCAGTTTTAACTTTCGAGGCCATTTTGAGGGCCAAAATGAAGGTTTTTTGGGATCAAGATTCTAAATGATAATTGAAGGCATGATTGAGCCCCTAAAATGAATCTCCTCAACGATACCTTTCGAGCAGGCTATCACACGCCTAAAATGGAGATCGTATGCAAAAGTTACAACCCCGAGAAGTTGATGTACTAACTTACACAAACGAGGCCCACATGACTTTTGGCACTTCATCTCCTAGGGTTAGGTTTTTGGATGTCTAGGGTTTTGGGCATTCTTTTTTATTGTAAAAATTCCTTCAGAGCCTCATTTTAATCTTCTTCTTGTGAATGCGCGCAGTCATCACATCTCTTCTCAGAGATAAGCCGCCACCATTCCAGCAAGCTTGTTTTCGCTGCATTTTATAGTTTCAGCTTATTTCGTTATTGAATAGAAAACTAGTTTTACTATATCTCTGTTATTTTGTGTTAAGCACCTGTTAATAATCTGTATTCATTTCATTTTTCTCATAAAATCCGGATCATACAAAGATATGGTCTCTTGAATAGGTGAAACAAAGACTACTCCAGCACCATCACCTTCCTTAGAAGAGGATCCATCAAAAAACATCTTCCAAGTAGAGGTAGTTGGAGCAGAATCTTTACAAAAAGCAATGGATTGTTTTCTGATTTCAAGAGGAGGTTCAGGAGCATCAGTGAGTTGCAATATATTGGATCCCAAATCAGTATCAAGTGAAAAAATAGGATGATTAGTGGGGTTTTCTTCATCACTGATGATGTAGGCCAACTGAGCTTCCATGTAAAGCCTTCTATGCTCCCCCCCAAACATAGGAATGGTGGCATATGTAAGGTCCATATGCAAGGTCCCCCCTAGTTGTTTTATCCAAGATATTGACAAGAGCATACCAAACTTAGGGGGGACATCAACCACCACAATATGCATGACCACACTTTTCATGGGCAACTGAAACAAGGTCACAACCAGATATTTGATGACCCCAAGACACTTCACTTTCCTAGAGTCAATTAAAGAATATAAGTCATGGTAAGTTTTTGTGATTTCTAATCCAAGTTCATCCATGACTATTTTTGGCATGAGATTGTGAGATGCCCCTGAGTCCATCAAGAGGTTATGCAGCACCTTATCATGAATGTTTAGTGATGTATAGAAGGGAGGGGATGAATTATCTCTATCTTCTATCAAAGGTCCTAAGATGACTGTTGGATTTTCATCTTGAAGGTTCACTTAATCAGTGGAATTGGAGGAGGGTTTGGGCTGCAGCATTTTGGAAAGATACTTTTTGAATTTCTCATTTTTATCAGCTCCAAAAAGGGTACAGGGATTTTGATTTTTTGAATCTCCCTTTCAAAACTGAAGGAAAATGGAGATTTCAGAATCTCTCTGACTTCTGGGGTAGGATTTTTAACCAAAGCTTGAGCGCTTTGTGCATCTTTTTCTTTGCTTCCAATTGCCATAGCCTTGGAAGAATTTTTTGTTTTAGTGAGCTAATCATAAGTATCAGTCTTTTCCTCTTTCTTTTTGGATCTCAGATTATATCTATTAGGATTTTCTTTTGTTTTCTCTCTCTTACTCATTTCATTTATTTGATTATCCATTAGGGACTCCTCATATGCATATTGGGTTAAGTGAGGGGATGAAGAGGTGTCACCTAGGCAATGGATCTCAAGATCAGTTTCTTCATCCTCTCCTTCTTCATCAGCAACAAGGTTTTTTTGTAGAGGAGTTTGGACTTTTTGATCACCCCTATCTTTGTTTCTTGGATCTCTTGGAAGGATATGAGGAGCATTATTTGGTCTTCTAAAGTTACCTCTATTGCCAGCATTTTGTGTATTTCTATAGGTCTGTTTTCCTTCAAGTTTTAACTTCTCCATCTCAGCAGAAAGAGATTTTACTAATTTGGTAAGTTCATCAACTTTGGGATGGACAACAGAGGAATCATAGGTTGAGGCTTCAGCTCTATTTTTTCTCTTTTCCCTATCAGATTTTCCCCTAAGTTTTTCAGATGCCATTATGTTAGATTCTTCCTCCAAGAATGCATCTTGCATATGAGATAAGGAGGTAGAT